>MU224522.1:4270039-4300406 GCA_018584345.1 Thuja plicata | reverse complement strand
AGTTAGAGTACATTGGAAATGGTATTCTAGAGTTTTTATAAACTTATATGCAACTATGACAAGACAAAACAATTTAAAAATAAAAAGAAAAAGATTTTTGAAAACTTACTTGTGAATCCGAATTTGCTTGAAAAATCTCTTCGAATCCGCTCCAAATCCACAAAAAATCGATCTCCAGCACTGCAAATCAACTTCTTTCTCCACCAAACCCTTTTTCTTCTCTCTAAAATGGCATTGGCAAATAAAAAAAGTGTTTTTGCCCTTTTCTGGGCCGTCAGTTCCTATAAGAGGACTGCGGCCGATAAGTTTTTAAAATATCGCGATAAGTTCAGAACTTATCGCCGATATTCTCTGCGATAAGTTGCCAACTTCTTTGCGCGAGAAGTTGGCGCGAAAGTAATGTAACTTATCGCAGAGCAGAACTTATCGCGATAAGTTCACTTATCGCCGATAAGTCTGCCAGAAGTTGATCTATGCTTTCAGGGTCCTCTAAAAATTTCCCATTCGATCCCTTAATGGTAGATATCCTATTGAAATTTCTCTTTGCCTTAGTACTATTGTGGATGAATTTTGTGTTTTTATCCCCTTCTGCAAGCCATGTTTCTCTAGAACACTGCTTCCAAAAGGTTTCTTCCTTAGCTAGAATGTCCTCATAACAGTTAAGGAGTTTTTTTTTTTTTTCCTTTAGAAAGGTTTCCTGATTAATCCCATTCTTTATTATATTATCATTTAATTCATGAATTTCTAACTCAACCTCCTTAGCTTCAAATATATTTCCAAAATGCTCCTTATTCCATTGAATAAGGCATCTCTTTAAAAATTTCAAATTTGACATGAAGATAAATGCTTTAGAACCTTCAAAAGTCCTCTCTTTCCACCATTCCTCAATTCTTTTAAGACAATCCTCATCTCTAAGCCACATCTTTTCAAATTTGAAAGGATTCCTCTTCGGAACTAACATCTCTTCTAAGGTCAATTTGACCGGGTAGTGGTTCGAGCCTGAAGTTGTCATTATACTTGCTCTTAGATTAAATTTAAATTGGGCTAAATTTCCTACAAAAAAGAACCTATCTAACTTCTCTGCTATATAAGCAGATTCAATTCTTCTATTTGACCAGGTATAAGTTGCATTCTCTGAAGCAATTTCCATACAATTATACTGGTGAATCCAGCCTTTGAACTCCACCATTGTTTGAGTTATCCTGCTAGAACCGCCCATTTTCTCTCCAACTTCTAAAATTGCATTGAAATCTCCCCCCATAATAGTATGTTCATGTGTATAATTCTCTAGGAGCAGTCCAATCTCAGCGCAAACCCCTCTTTTTTCATGAAGAAATATTGGGGCGTACACATTGATTAGAGTAAAGCTTAAGTTGCTGTTAATACTTTTGATTTTACCACAGATCCAATGGTCTTACTAGCTAAGATGTCACAGGTAACATATCTAGGATTCCAAATAATTGCAGTCCCTCCTGAGGCCCCAACTGAGGCCACACCTTTAACCTCCCAAGTCCCTAGCTTTCTTCTAAGGAATTCATAATGTTCTAAACCCAAGTTGGTCTCTTGAATAATAATAATATCAGCCTCAAAAGTGGATAAGCACCTCTTCAGTAGGCGCTACTTGTTAGGGGCATTTAGTCCTATAACATTCCATGTAACAACCTTCATGGTTCAGTGGGAAGGTACTTCCACTTCCCTGCATCAAATATTGCGGTGATTTTTGTCTGTCCTGAGGCCTCGCCATCAATGTTTCTCAGCTCATTTAATGACTTTCTTCCTCTTTTCTTAGCCTGTTTAGCATAGTCCGGTGAAGATTTACCTTTATGGTTTTTTCCTAAACCCAAAGTTGCTGAGCTAGCTTTCATATCCACACTCCCCATGATATTATCCTCCTCATCTTCTTTTTCCATAGATTCTAGAACTCTTAAGATTAGGTCTTTGTTTTCAATTTGATCAATATGTGTCTCTGTGGTATCTTGAACATTTAACCCCAGAAAGTCATTAATAGCCTCTATCTCAGAGATCTCCACACTATTGACATTATCCTTTTCTAGATTGCCACTCTGTTCGTCCATCCATACTGGATCCTTGTCCAGGTTTTCTTGCCGACCATCTAAATCCTCTTTGTTTTGCTCTAACTCCATTACATTCGCAGTTTGGAATTCAACCCAACCTATATCCACCTTCTCTGTCCCTTTCTCTGTTGCTTACTCCGCCACCCATACCAAATTTACCGTTCCTTTCTCTATACTATCTAACTCCTGATTAATTATTGTACCCATATCTTATGTTTGTTTTAGAATGTTTTCCAAGGATGCTTTGTATTCCTCTTCCCCAATCTCATTTTCTGTATCTATGCTGATATCTCCAAGTCTATTGCCCAGTCCCTTACCTTCATAAAGATAATTAGTTGTTTGAACTTCCACATCCTTCCACTCCTTTATGGATTTACCACAAAGATGAGATCCATTGCTCTGCTCTTTGTCTTGTTCTTCCCATAGTTCCCCTTCCTCCAACTCCTCCCCCAAATAGAAATTTAGATCTTCCACCACAAAACCCCCCTGGGTTTTATTGAAACTAATTTTCACCTTCTGGGACTGCTCTTGGCAATCAAAATGCCCTCTTCCTAAATCGATACCTCCCTCCACAATCCTAACCTTTGCTTTATAGAATTTAGGGCAGATCTTGACAAAGGAATCTCTGCACTCTATCACTACGGCTTTCAAATCTTTTATATTGATATTCATCTTTACAATGATAATGCAATCCGAGTATAAAAATCTATCCTCCTCCATTCCAACATACTTACCCAATTGATTCCCAATCTTCCTCACAACCTCTTCGCTGATCAATTCAACATGCATATTAGGGAGAAGGATCGCCCTCTCTACTAAAAAAATCAGCAATTTCTTAGGATCAAAAAACGACTGCCACTCCAAAAAATCAAAACTCATACCTCTATACTTTGGGCAAACCCCTGCTAAAAAATAATTTCTAAGATCTACCTTATTACAATCTTACATAAAAGATATCCTCAGAAAGGATAGCCAGAGAAAACATTGTGGAACCATTCTACCACTTGCTCGACCGGATACCCTAATCCTTTCCATCAAGCAAATACTCCATATTGCTTACATGACTTCTGATTCCTCTCGATCAAACCATCCTTAATAGCTATGGTAATTATATTGTCCTTGGTTTGATGCATATTGTTCCTTTTCCCTACTATCCGTCGATCATCATTAATTTCTTCCCGCATTGGATTGGCTGTTGATATGCATAATTTCTCAGAATTCCATTTCTTTTCCTATGCTAGGGTTTTATCATTGGGCTCTTTGATGAATTTGGGAATCGGTTTTATGAAACCTTCCTCCTTGAATCACAGCTTATGAAATTAGTTGCAATGAACAGGGATGTGAGGATTCAGGAGTTGCAGATTTGCCCTCTTATAAGGTCTCTGCCCAAATCCTTGGTATCCTCTTCTTTCTGCTTTGATTTGCCTTTTAGATTTCACCAACTTCCAATCATCTATGTTTCCTGGTTGAGGAAAGGGAGCCTGATTCCCCATGAAAGCAAAAGCGAAGCCCTGGCTAGCATATTTGGTTTTACCATAGAAAAGAAGCTGTTTGTTCCAGATCGCTAGTTCGCTCAAACTATTGTGCAGAGCCATTTGTTTTGATTGATTTAAAAAAAAACCAACCTTTGTTATGATACCATGAAATGATAATTGATTGAGATATTCGATATTAAACAAGGGAGAGGAATACTCCTTAAATAAGTAATTACAAGATCTTTCCATAAAGGAAACAATCAAGAACTAAAGACATAATAGACTGTTGCTAAACTAACTAAACAAGATAAAGAATAGAAAGTTACTAAAAACTGACTAAGACCAACTTAAACGAAAGTTACGTACATGATCATTATACTAAATAATACAATATTACTTTAATAGGAAAAGGTGTGGGACCTAACAGTAGGATGGGATGCCTAAACAAAAGTAATGATAGGAAAAAGTATGGTTGAAGTCTAAGTTATCGGATCCAGACCGATCCGTGTTCGGATTCACGGATCGGTCCGCGTTGGATCCGGGCAGGGTCCGGATCTGGACCTGTAGCTCTGTCGGGATCCGTAGGTCCAAATCCGGACCTTGCCCGGATCTAGCACGGACCCGTGAGGATCCAGCGTGGACCCTCCAGGATCCTGTGCGGGTCCCTAAGGACCCACGGCCAGGCATGTTAAAAAGTGGGTCCAACCCACTTAAAATCGTGCTGATTTTCAATTAGAACCGTGAACATAGATCAATGATCAAGTATACTACTTAAATTTTTAATGTTTATCTTGAGATTTGGTATTGATCAATGATCAAGCATCATAGATTCATACTATGAAATGATTTAGTTTTAGAATTATGTATATTTCTCTTATTTTTTGTATATATAATGCATACATATATATTTATATATATATATACACACACACACACGAACCCATATGAATCATAATGGGAATTTCTTTTTCACGAATCCACGAACTGGATTCTTGAACCCGAATCCGTCCCCGAATTGGCAACTTAGGTTGAAGTTGACGTAAGAAGCAAAAAGCAACAAAAAGGCTTTAGATAGCAGTACGAGATTTTGATTTAGAATTGAATGTTCGAAGTTGACATTAGGATGGAGATTTGGATGTGAGAGAATTTCACAAAAGAAGATATGGGGAAAAGCCTTGTGGAAATGGACAAGAGATCGAGAAGATAGACAAATATTCAAATGATGAATCCTATTGGGATCTATCAAAGAGGAAAATGAAGAAAGTGAAGAAGGGAAGGGGACCAATAGAACTTTGTGGGAAATCTGTACGAGAAAGAAGGAATGACCAGATGTGGAAAAAATGTTTGGATCCATATTGACATCTTGCAAACGGGATATAGTGTAGGGAAGCGAAATCAAGGAAGAAGGTGACATAATTTGTGGGGCTTTTGAGCGGGAATGGAAACTGGTACTGGATATTGGACTGGCAAGAAATGTCTAGATGCCCATAAAAATGTCAACAACTTCATAGAAACTATCACAACACAGGATTTACAATTTTCTTGGATCTTTGCAACTTCCAACACATAATCAACACACGGGGGATGAAAGAGAACAACACTCAGGCAAATATGAAATGAAATATACAAGATTGAGAAGCTTTTGCAATTATTAACAGCAAATGAGTTTACAGTAGTATTAATCCAATTTAGAAATGAACTCATACAACTCAAACAATTTCTCAGATCTTTAATGGATCAACACAAAAGACACTCAGCAGTTTCAGAATAATATTCCAGATGGTTTCCGTTTTCTTTCATTTACCAGTTCATTCCCTTGTACATTAATATAAATGTATGCTTTGTTCAGCAATTCATAACATACAATGACAATCTGAATTCATGCTATCAACCTTCCTATTTGCTCAGCAAACATCATATGATGAAATTCTACTCGTGTAAACAGCAACTCTGTTATATGATGATTTATCTACCTCTGTGTGGGAGTTCGGTGACCTTAATTCTTCCATGCACATTGCACTTGTCTGGTATGTATAGAATGCAATGAAGCGGTTATGGGTGCTTGCATTTAGAGGCGCAAGCAGTGACTGCTATCATGTGTCTTCATACAATCTTCATTCCTTTTCTGAGACCAAGCTGATTTGACCTGATTCTGAATCGGTGTCCTGTAACAAACTTGTGTCCCACCAGGAACCTGGAAGTCACATGATATTCCTTAGAAGATATTGCTGTGTCTGTTGTTCCGAGATATCCCTGTATCCCTGTCGTTAGTGTGTCGGACTCGTGCAGTGGTGCTTATCAGGAAATATCCAGATCGAATGTTGGAAGAAATACTAACTGAGCAGGGATAAGACAAGGCAATATAATGCCAAACAGTAAGTCTGGCAGGGGTTTTATCCCACCAGCTTGTAGGTCACTCAGGTTTGTGTCCGAGCAGGCCTGACTCTGCATTCATTTAATGCTTAGATAATGAAAACCTTCAATGGCAAGAACTCCATCCAACCTCTTATTAATACCCATCTTACACAGGTTGGCCACAGAAGAAAACCACCTCAAGGGCAGTTGTGACAGGTTGGCCCAAGTAACTTATTAAAATTTGTGACATTGCTATCAGGATTCAACTGTGTAGTTTTTGAGTCAAACTCATTGATCCATGTTTCATGGGTAGTGGTTCACAAGAGGCCATCTCTCATGAGAATGAATGAAACACTTCGCACTCATTGCATCTAGGTGACGCTCATAGAGGTGAAGCACCGGGACTTCCGTGGAGGTCACACATCCCAGTACTACCCCAGCTCAAGCACACTTAACAACGGAGTTTCCTCCTAGGTTAAGCTCACTTTGCTTGCAACCCCATTTGTAAAACCTTCAGCAAGTGTCGTGTCTTATGAACCATTCATTATAAAGCCCCTTAAGCTCATCAATTGATAAGTAGGAGATATTTTCCACAACAAGTCAAATTGTGATATTGCTATCAGGATTCAATTGTGTAGTTTTTGAGTCAAACTCATTGACCCATGTTTCATGAGTAGTTGTTCACAAGAACCCATCTCTCGTGAGAATGGATGGAAAACTTAGCACTGATTGCATCTAGGTGATGCTCATAGAGGTGAAGCACCGAGACTTCTCGGGAGGTAACTCATCCTGGTACTCTATTAAAATTTATTTAATCATTATCATTTCTTCATAAAATTATTATATAGTTAATAATTAATTGCTTGTTTAAATAAAGTGCTTAGCGAAATAGGTGGGTCTTATCTAATACTGCCACAAGCAACGATGGCTGATTAACCTTAATTTTGGATCATCACAGAGAAATGAAGACCCATAGAAAGATTTTTTAGATTAGTTATATGTGATGAGAAAAATGAAACCTTAACGCACAAAGGAGTTGGGACTCAAGCAAATTTTGGCATTGCCCTAGTGAGTCTCAATATAGTCCAACCCAACAACACAACAAACTACAACAACCAAAGTTGCACGAACAACCCAATATTGGGACATAGTAGTGAAAAAGATTGTACTAAAAGTTATCAACTACATATCATAGCAACACCCTAACAAACATATACTATTTTATAACAAATCAATAGAAAGAAAATAAAACATGGAACAAAAATATTGGACTAATGACCACCTTGAGTAGAACCACACCCTTAAGAGTCAGTAAGAGTGAAATAGAGTCAGTAAGAGTGAAATTGCCATTGCTCAAAAGTCCTATTATGTATCTCAATGCATGAAATCCATGAAATTTAGTGCCATGAACCACCTCATACCTTCACATAGCCTTTGATTGTAAACCTTTCTCCATGGAAGGCAAGGAATACCATTGTTTATTTCTAACATACCCATGTGCACTGAGACCTCTATAAGTCGAACCACAACCTGGAAATCTTGCATAAAACTTCTCTAAATCTCCACATCAATCCTCAAATCCTCGTGTCTTCTTTCATTATCTTTATTATCCTCTCAACCTCATCCTCTTCCACAGGGCCTTCATTTTTTTTTTCTGTAGATGGCCCTACCACTCCCAGTCAACCTCCCTATCCTTTATATTCCTAGGCATGGGCTTTGGAACCAGCATTACTGTAACACTACGTGTCAATTCTTTGTCCACAACAAGTAATTACAATTTCTTCTTAAGCTTTGCCATTATTGTAGTTCTAGAACATATAGGACCACTATCTGGCCAACCTCCTTGCCTAGTACAACTTTGATGATCCTGAGGTTGGCTGTTGTCTTACAGATGGAAATATTGACAATTTTTTAATTTGTGGCCAGATACAAACCTGATACATTATAGATCTTGAGAAGAGGAACCTCCTACCATGAGAGCAAAGAACCTCGATAAAAAAACCAACAATAGAAACCACACTATTGCACCTGCTTGCTAGAATGCATACGCAACACAAAAGCAAATAAATGCAAGGGATATAATCCTTATTGTGCAAGAAATAGCAGCCTTCTCCATTTCTCTCTCAAATGTGCGATAAACTGAAACACATGAAAGGGATTTACAGTCAGTGATCTCTCTTTCTTAGCTGCCATTAACACTCTTCACCCCTTCATTAAACCAAATCAAGGAAATGATGCTCTTCTTCTATGATCTCAACAAGATTTTCTAATTCATTAGTGTTTGAGATTCTCACCAATGAAAAGGAACTTTGCATTACACCATGGTTTTTTACAAGATCAACAACCTTATTTTGTTTCCCGTAACAATGAAAACTATAACAATATTAAATTTTTCTTTCCAGATTGGGATTTGTTTCAGCATAGCCTTTAGGCACCAATTAGGACATAGCCTATTCTTAACCGTTTTTATAACTATTTGAATCACCATAACCTATTCTTAACCGTTTTTATAACTATTTAAATCACCTTCTAGTACTATCTCTCTGTCTCTAGCTCTATAGGTGCCTTGAATACCTGTTAAGAGAGCCTTGTCATGCCCCCTTTATTTGGACATTAGAAATTAAAATTGAAGTTGTTGAAAAACAATAAATTAATGGCAATTTAATCTTATTATTTAATAAAGTATTAAAGTGATTTAATAGGTGATTTAAGTGAAAATTTAATAAAGTCACTTTATTATTATTTCCCCTAAGTTCAAATTAAATTAAAAGAGTAGAAATCAAAAGACACAAGGAAAGAAAAATTAAGAGGCAAAGCAGAGGGAAAGCCAAGAGTCTCTGAAGTGGCCTGTAAGAAAATAATGAGAGGTTTATTCAGATTATGCTTGGTTATTTATTTTTCTTGAAAGAGCTCCAAGAGCTTCTAGCTTTCTAGCAAGCTTTAAGACGGAAACCCTTGGGTTGAGTGGGTTGTACAAAAACCCAACTCCATGTTTGGTGTGGATTCCTTCAGGATTCGCCATTGCACTTTATTTTGAGACTGTTGGAGATTTCAACTGAAAATCCCTAAGTTACCGATTCGGGTTCAGGGACGGATTCGGGCTCGCGAATCCAGTTCGCGGATTCGCGAAAAAAAAAAATTTGCCGTTTGGGTTCGTAGGGGTTCATGAGTATATATATAAAATTTTATATATATATATATGCATTATATATACAAAAAATAAGAGAAATATACCTAATTCTAAAACTAAATCATTTCATAGTATGATTCTATGATGCTTGAGCATTGATCAATGCAAAATCTCAAAGATTCAAAACATTAAAATTAAATCATAACATCAGTTCAAGTATCATTGTTTGAAGTTCAACTAATGGATTAATAATTTATTGATATTCTCTTCTTCATCATCATCATCTTCTATATGGAGCCTAATAAGGCTCTAAGGTTAATTTTTCCCCACTTTTATTGGCGCAGTTTCCACCCCAAATTATTAAATGGGGGTTTGGGGGCAAAGCCTCCAAGACGGGGTCAAGGGGCAGCGCCCCTTGCGGGGTCCACCCCTTGCGGGATCCTTGTGGATTTGCGCGGATCCGCATTGGATCCTCGAGGATCCTCATTTTCTCTTCCTGATCCGTGCGGGGTCCGGGTAGGGTTCGGATTTGGACTTGTGGGTCCGTCTGGATCTGCGGGCCACGGATCCATCCGGACCCACAGGTCAAAATCCGGACCTTGCCCGGATCCAGCACGGACTGGGACGAGAATCCAGACCCGGACCCGGATCTAGGGTCCCAGACGCGAATCCGGTAACACAGGAAAATCCCTTTGGAGGATTTGACAAGCAAAACTTGTGAAGCCTTTTTGGGACAAATTTCAAGGTTTATGATTTGAAGAATTTCAGACTTGTTTGAAACTGCTACAGTGGTAATTTCGTACTTGCTAAAGTGACGTGAATAGTGACATGAATAGTGAGTTTCCAGTGGGGTATGGGGGTGTTTTGGGTTGCTGGCTGCCTTGCTTCAGTGCCACTGCTAGTGCTGGTGTGACTAGAAAGTGCTTATCAGACCCCTGATTGTCCATTTCTTTGCATTTTGAAGGTGTCAAATAGAGCTGAGTAAGTGTAATGTTGCTGGGTGCCTTTGGGTAATATCCTATGTGAGTTTGGAAGGGACTTTTGAAGGGGTGTCTATTGCTGTGGACCTGTGCAGGAGTAATTTCAGACCTGCACATCTTAGCATACATTTTCAGGCCTGTCACATCTCAAACAGCAGCGTATGTAATGACTTCCGGTCTTGATATGAACTTCCAACTCTCTGGTCTTTAAGGTTTGTCATTTATAGTTAATTGAATGAATGTTCACTTAATTGATAAATACAAAAATCTGCAATAAGACAGATCAGGTATCGCAAACAAATACGGAGAGCCCAGAACATTGTACAGTACATGAAAGCAAACTGTTCGACAATATTAATCAAAGATATTAAGTGCGAAAATTGGTTCAGATTTGTTGTGGAATCTTGCATGATTTCATGATGAGATAAGGCATTTGCTTGTGTTGTTGAAATACTGGAGTAGCTATTTCTGACTCTTATATTGAAGCTTGAAGTTTGAACCTTCCTGTAACCTGAAATAAGGAATAAACACATGTTGGGTTTTGTCTGGATGGACGCATGGAGTTGTAGCAGCTATTTCGTGCTTATAGCAGTCAAATAGAAGTTGCAGCAGCACTCAGTAAGTGATTATAGACCCTGCACAGAGTATTGGAAGGCAAAGATAAGCTACAGCAGTGCTCAGAAAGCTCTTATTCAGGCTTCTTTCTATCATTATAGTCTGCTGTTTGTACTTCAGGTTTCAGACTGAATATTGCCTCTAAGGTCAATATCTGCTGTGCTATAAATTGGTTTTGATTGCTGTTGTAAGCTTGAGTTGGTAGTCCTTTGTAGCAAATCATTTTAATACAAATCTCCATATTTTGTATCATAACAGAAGTCATCAAAATTGTAATAAATGAGTGAGTATATACTGTTGAATCATTGCAAATAAAATTGAATATTAATGCCTTTGATTATGAGTGTTATATGAAAGCAATGCCAACTGTTTGACATATTCTTGAGGAATACAGTAGAAGGGAAAGTTCAAAAAAATTCTGTGGTGAACAGGGAAGGACATTACAAGCCCTCCCACTCTGCATTGTTATTAATTTTAATCCCAAGAAGTTGGGGCCCCCTTCGAATGAAATCACCCTTCACGTCTCTTAAAATCAAACCAACTTCAGCCAAGCGAGCATTACCTTTTGAAGCCCCATCAAAATTTAGCTTGACTCCTTTACTTCGCACATGCCATTTCTTACCTTTCCTATTATCCTTAACAGGTATTATCCTTGGAATGGAAAAGACTTTGTGATTTTTTATGGTCAATGGGTCCTTTTATTTTTCTAGTATTTGCATGTATAATGACAGGTTATTGTAAACCTTTTTGCACAGTTCTATACAAATTTGATTCTCTATAGCTTTGTTGTGATTGCGTGACATGACGGAAATAAAGCATGTGCAAACCTTTGTGAGTGAGGGAAATTACAAGTTTTCTCAATATTTTAATCATATAAGTTCTAGTTATTATATTATTGACTCAAGTTTACATCCAATAGAAGATCTCATTTCCTTGAAACAAAATGTGATCCGGAGCATGAAAAACCATCTTTGAAAAGGAAAGGATGTGCAACAAGAATATATTCTATTAAATGCTTCTAGAATCAACTACACAGGATAATTAGTGTCTGACATATTTGTTCTTTCTATTGGATCCATATTCAAGAATACAGACAGAAGCTAGTTTTTGAGATAGATGTCATGCAATTGAACAACAATGATAACCCACCAAAGTTGTTGAGAACTGCTGATTACAACAAACAAGGATGACTACGGCAAGAAACCATATTTACAAACCCACAAACTCTGCGCAATATATCATTTCTGCCTTGGAGAAGAATGACATTTATTACATTTGCACTTTTGTGGGTATTAATGAAAACAAGAAACCTACATGCTTCAACCACTTGCTTAGATAGAAATGCTAAAGACTAGGGACCATATTCAGTAGCAAACAAGTACATTACAATGGCATTAGTTGGAGTGGGCCCTATAATCATATCAATCTTTCTTATGTTATTCTTGATACTGTAATCCTTGCTCTTCTAAGAAGAGGTATAGGATTTTCTGTAGCATCTCATGACAAACATAATTAAGTGCAATTGGAGGTCTTCACTAAAATATAGCCAAGAAAATTAGACAGGACTACAATTTGGCTCTACTGAAGGCAAAGCACCGAAGAGTAAGATGTTGAAAGAGGAAATTTAAGTTGTAAAGTCTGGCAGTGAGAATAAAGACTTCATTGTCTGAAAACTAGACAAGGATAACACTGCTATAATAATGGATATGAAGGATTTCTTGGATAAGCTGAGAGATCTTTTGAATAATAGTGTCAGCTATAGGAGGGTATAAAATGATCTTCTAAAGAAGATTATGAGAGATGTAATAGAACTAATCAATGACTTCTCCTTAAGCAACAAGCTAAAAAGGAAATTGTTTCCCGGAGATCCAATTGTGCCTTTGATGTATAGCATGCCAAAATACACAAACAGGTTGTACTCATGAGACCCATAATACAAATACGACTTATGCTTGTGAACTATTGAAGAGATTTTCAATTCAATAACCTGTGAACTAGCCAGATACTTAACAAATTGCAACCACTAGCAGGTAAAACCATGTCCAATTGCAGCTACAACGTGTGCCATGATTCTGGTATTTATACTTTAAAGAAAAATAGAAGAATACAACAGATAGGAGTCATTTACTGCAAAATATTTTGGCATATTGTGAAGCATGCAAGAAAACATGAGGAAGAGATTGTTGTGGCTCGGAAAGGGCACAGGCCACACCAATGTGAAGCTAGGGCCAACTTCACCCGAGCAACCCCTGTAAAAGGGTGGTTCCTCTATTTATTTTAATTTTTAAAACTAGCCTACATTAACATTCTCAAGGAAAAATATTAGGAGGCAAGCGTTTAGAGAATGCATAAAGTAAACAAAGCAATGCAGCATAATATAAAATGGGGAGCTTTGTAAAGAAATTTACACACGAGAACACAACCAGCATATAATGCAGAACCATAAAATCATCTCATATTGCAAAGAGTGAGGAGATTGAAGGACTTAAATTTAAACATTAGACACCTAGAGAGTACATTCAATCACAACACAAAACTTGTGGATGGGAGGGAAACTGTTGTAGTTGAGGGTAGGGAGGTGCAGGGACTCCCATGCTAATATCAAACACTTGTAAGGTTTGCTCAACATCATCAATAGATCTGCTGTAAAGAGGAAGGGGTCTGCGATCATTTTCCAACACTCAGTACATAAAGAAGGGAACCATTGTTATGAGGAGAAACCAGAAACCGCTAAAAGGGGATCCAACTGGAAAAATGTGAGGAGCTAAAGTGCATAAGGCCAAAACATAAGCGCAGTGCTATTTACATGATGTTGACACCTTATTAACAAAAAGGAAAAGGAGCGATGGACAAGATTGCTGCAAGTGAAACCATTATTAGGTAGGGAAAAGTAGTCACCTCTTCTAATCAACAGGTTGAATAGTAGAAGCCTGGAGGCTCAACAACTAACCAGTGGTAGTGTACAAAGAACGATAGACACTTGAACCTTTTTTCTGCTTTAGGCTGTGTTTAAATTGCCCTAAAACAAAATTGTCGTTCAAATGCTTTGCATTGGGTATCATTAGGCATGGGCAGGTCAATAAATTGTGGCAGACCTTGAAATGTGCCTTCCTTTAGCTTCCGGTCATGTAGAATTATAGAAATATTGAAGTGAACATGGGTTCTCAAAATTGTTGGAATTCTTCAAGGTAGAGGGCTGCAAATGAAACTCTGGCCATTTTCACGAAAGGTCAAGGAGAATGCCTTTGGTAAAGGTTGTGCATCTTCTTTCTCTACAACAATGACATCCTTGAATGCATCCTCAAAGATATCATGCCACATGAACTCCTCAAGAGCAGGCATACGATCCTCATCACTCATTGCATCTTAGTCTCCAATTTCAATAAATGATGCAGCTATGGATTTGTTGAAGATCCTTTCTTCCTTAGACTGAAGTTTTAAATATAGGCAGGTGGTCTGACAAGCAAATGATAAATAGTGGAAAATGCATGTTCATATGAGATTGTTTCCTATTCAGCAGAGGATTACAACACCTTGGCAATAGGTTCTTCAAAGAGTGTTGGCACACCAAAGTCAACAGCATCTTCTACAACAGGTATTTTATGCTTTTCAAGAGGTGTAGATCTACTCTCATCACAACTGGGAGTTCATTTTTTCCTTCTTTTCCACCTCCTGTAAAGAGCTGTCCACTATAGATATTATGTCACTGTTACCTCTTCATGAAAGTATTCAGAAAAACTTGAAAAAGAGTTTAAATCAAGGGGCTTATTATTTTGATTGTCAGCTAATGTCAAGTAGCATATGCTGCTCTGTTTCTACTTCATATCTCTGCTGTTGGTAGTATGCCTCCTCAGTATTTGCCTGCTCTCTCTTGTCTTGTCAATGACATCTCCCAATGTTTGCATTTCTGCAGGCATAGCCTTTGGAAATCAGATTTTCTAATGCATTCTACTTCAGAATTCCTATTCATAACACTGCCTACAAGACGTGTGAGGACAAGATACAAGTGGATCCTCCTTTTGGCAGATGTTCTAGCAGAGATAGGGGCTTTGAGACTGTGTATCGAGCTGCTGTATGTGGGTACATTGTTTAGCAACACCCAGATGAAAACTCAAAATTGCTGTTGTATGTAGACCTGCATAAAAATTCAAAGAGAAAGGCAAGTTACCTTTGCAATTTCTGGTTTCAGCAGCATGGAGTTGCCGGGTGAATGACGGTTCTCTATAGCAGTTTCTGGATTAAATTGTGTGTAAGATTTTAGCATCAATATTTTGGATCACATTCTGTGATCCATCATCAGGGTGAAGAGTGCCGATGGAAACTTGTGATTTCGAAGCTGAAAATCAAAGTTGCAAGCAGTGGGTGTGATACTCTGCTTCAGAAGGATGTTCTCTCAATATTTCCACTTGAATCCTGAAAATAAATAGCTGTTTTGGTGAGTCCCTCCAAAAGTAACGTCCTAGCAAACAACCTCATGAGAGCTTCAAAATTTAATGCCCTTTCTGAACCCTAATACAGAGGACATACATACAACTGCAAACTCTGTTTTAAGCAAAGGCTTTGCAGATAATGTTAGATTTGCAGTCTGCAAAGAAGCCTTTGCAGTTGACAAACAAAAGTTTACAACAGAAATCCATGCTATAGTTTATTGGCAATTGCCTTGCGTGGTATGTAAGAATATCAATGGAGCTTTGATGACTTCGGTTATCTCAAGCATTGGCTTTAATCTGCCTATTACTGAAGGTGAATCAAGTAGATAGATCTGAAATGTTGGACAGTAATTATTCTGTGAAGCTGATTCCAGAATTATCTAATAGAGTTGTGTACTGGAAACAAATTAACCTTAAATGAAAAAGGACAGTTTTGCAGCTTTCACAGAATTCTTTGCAGTCCCCAAATGATTTTGAGTAGGTTGCAACGAGACATGAATGCAATAGTTTATTGTTTTGCATATTGCAGAAAAGAAAAGAAGCTTGCATGGTTCAAAATTATAATGGCAAGATTGCAAATCTAGCTGAAAGGGGCTGCCATGATCGTAATAAATATTGTGATGAAAAAGAAGAAAGTGCATATAAGTCACAGATTACAATTCTTTTTGGCCAAATGTGAAGTCTGCAAGGTAATAACATGTGGAAGAGCGTGTATAAAAGAGAGAATAGTAAATTGTGTTACATGAAAAGGCTATGCAGAAAATGATGGATTTGAAATCTGTGAAGAAGACTGTGTGGTCGACAAATGAAAATCTGCACTACTGATAACCATGTCATAGATTCTAGGTAATTGCAATCTGCTATGGATGGGAGGAACAATGTGAGTTGTGAACATTCAACTCTGGAATAATTAACATACTTATTTGTGTGCAAGGTGCTGTGATCTAGAACTTGTGAGAATTGTAGGTGAGAAAGAGGCACCTGTCCTTGCACAGCTATCACAACTTGCTGGATATACACATTCTTGGAGAGAGCAGCATATGAATAAGAAGATGCAGACTGAAATATGAATGTCAAGGGAGATGGGAAGAGATGAAAATAATAAAATAATAGTAAAATGAAAGGCTGTTAGCAGTGGTGGCGTGGGTAGGCAAGCAGTACAGGTATGTTGTGTGAGTTGAAAAATACAGATCACAGATAGCCTGATTGCATATGATGAGGTTGCTTTCGGTATGATACAAAGAGACTTGTCCATGCTTCTTTTTACTATCGAATTTGTAAACGGTGATGGAGGAAAGGATGACTGCAAGAGAACATGACATGAGATTGCATATGTAATTTGACTTGGTATAAGTGGGGCTCGATGATATTTCTTTAACAGTAAGGATGCACTATGACATATTTTGGACACATTGGTGATATTTGGGGTTTGATAGGGTGATGCAGTCATCTCCAACATAAGTGATAGTCTGGGAAGAAGATTTTGGTAGGTTGATTGCATGAGTACATTGGAATGAAGAGGAAAAAAGTTTGTCCTAGCAATGCAATATTTGGGATATTGAAAGTGTAACATATAAAACGGTGAACCAAATGTGAGGCATTTAGTCCACCAAGTTATGTGTACGTTAGGGAAAAGAGGAAGGAGGCGGGGAGTCTTTCAAATGTAACCCTTGGAGGACCCAAATCAGATTAGCACAACCCAAATGGATATAGGGGTACTAATGCAAAATACAAGTCCTTTTAGGGGTTTCAATTCAAAGTTCTCTTTGCTTTTACTTCCTTGAATGTGCTTTTCCCTTTTGTTTATGTGTTTTGTTAATTGCTTAGATGAAATGCAAGTAAAGCAAGTCCATATGCAAGTATGGACAGTAGTAGATCTGATCAAAATAAGTGCTATGAAATGACAAAGAACGAATATACTCACCTTGAGGGGAAATGAAAGATGCAAGTTCAGATCAGGAAAATGACTGTCAGACTATGTCCGAAACTGAAACTGTGCTAGATCTAGGACCTGGAGGCTGGAAATTGCTGATTGTGAAATTTTGGAGGTCCCAGGAACAGGCCGACTTCCCTGGTATAGGTCGAGGTCAACCTATACCTGACAGACTGCAAACCAAAATTTCTGATGTGAGACGAAATCTGTAACCCAGATCTACCTGTTCTGTGTCCGAAAATCCGAGTCCGCGAATCTGATCCTGCACACAAAAAAAAGGGAATTTTTTTGGGGGAAGAGGCTTGCCTTGGTCAAGCCCCTGTTTAGGAATTAACCTTGAAAATGAGATAAAGTATGTAAAGCATGTAAAAGCAAAGACAAATGTTAGTATTCACCTTGCTTGCCAAATCTCCGTGAATGGATTCGAATCCGCTATCCACAAAGATGTATGAATGCTTGTATGTGTATGTGCATGTAGAATGTGGAATGTATAATGTCTTCACAGATGCAATGGATCTACAATCACCAAATCGTAGATCATGGATGTACATGTACTTGATATGCTTGAATGAGGATGAGTGTGTAATGCAAGTGCAAATGTATATAGATATCCTCCTTGATGGCCAACTCCTTTATCTCCTATGAAGAAAGAAGCTAGATCAATGGAAGGAAATACATGCTTGAGGGGATGGATGAATGCCTTCAATGAATCCTTGCTTGGCTTGCTTGAACTCCTCGAATGCACCTTGAACTTGAAAGCTTGCTTGCTACAGATGTAAATAGCTTGCACAATTTTGTCTCATGTATGCGTGGGTATGTATGAAGATCCTCAAATGAAGGGAAAAGACCCTTTATAGCAACCCGGAGCTCAAATTTGCGAAGGCCAACAAAGGAGAGCAGGAAAGGAAGATACCTTGCATCGGGCCCGGGAGCCAATGAAAATTAAAAACCCTGGGTATAGGTCGAGGTCGATCTATACCTCAAGGTGTAAAGGCCAAGAAAAACCTTCCAGATCCCGAGAGGTATTGAGGGCTTTGGGGGAATGAGGTGGAAAATGCTGGAAAAAACGGAAATTCAAGCACAAATGCATTCATGTTCTAGGAGATCACTAAAATGGGGCCTAATAGGTCCTTTGAGCTTCCAAATTATTGGGTGCTAACTTTTAGGATGGTACAAAAAGTAATTTAGTATCAGTTTATTTGAACAAGTACGGAAAATACTGGAAATGTGCAATGGATCATGCATCTGTAATTGTTTGTAACCTGTAACTACATTAATATGTCACTTGCAATGGAAGAGCATACCGGGAATATTTATGGAGTTCAAATGATATTCTTACATGATATCATCTCTGTATAATGTGTTTTTCAGCTTGATGGTGGGATTTTTTTGGTCACAAATGCAAAAATCTTAGGTGGATGGTGATACACATTTTGGCCCATCTATGCAGCACATCCACTTGTGAATGTATCTGGAGTGTTTTTGAACGCATACATTTCAAGAAACACAACCGCCTAACACAACAATAGAATCATAGATGAATGAATTGGTGTTTGTTCACCACAACCTTCACTTGAAGCTAAAGAAAGCTCAAGGTAAGGCTTTTAATATACTTGCAGTCAATTGAAATTGTATTAATTGTGTTTTTCACTTGTAAGGAAAAGATCAATTTCTACATGGACAAGAGCATGGACTATTGAAGAAGACGAGCCAATTGAGCTTGACGAGATTGGTCCAGAGTCCAAGTGGATTATTGGTGATGATGATGATTTCCTTTAGCTTGATGATTTTGATATCATAGCAGAGGCCAGTTTGGATCCTCAATTTATTGAACAAGCTAGGACAAACCCTCCCCTAGGAGCTTCGTCATTGGGACCTCCTGCCCTCTAGTATGTCAGTGGCTACATTTGATGTTTTGGAGCTTTGTACTTAGTTTATAGGTTGACTTTGTACAAAGTCACAAACTACATTGTAATAGACATTTTGACATTTTTCACCATCTAGTTATTATTTATGCTGTTGTGGTATGTTTTGTGCAATGTAATCAGTGATATGGATATAAACAGCAAAAATCTATTTTATACAATCCATGGGTTGAGCTCTGTTTCATTTGCTCTCAATATCTCTATTTCATGGAAATGACCTTAGATTTTTAAAAAAGTAGTTTTTGACTGTTTTTCTTCATCTTTTTACATTTAATATAAATCCAATTATATTTCCAATTTTTTAAGAAAATCTTAAACTTTTTTGACTTGCCAATCCTTTTCCTGAAAGATTTTCGCTGCTATGGTTGAGACAAGGATAGTTTAGATGGAGAAAATTGACACTTGATTAAATTTTGTTAATTCTTTGACAAAGTTCGTGAGTACTGCTAAGTTTTTGTTAGTATGCAATGGGTTTATCCTTTTCCCATGCTAAGGATATCTTCTTTGTGTATACCACAAATTATCTTGCGAAATATCATGCAAGAGAATGCTGGAATCTTGGTGTGCTAATTTTTTGCAAAGATTTCCTGGTGAGAGGATATTGAACTTGTGAAGTTCATGTTTACAGTATTTGATTGCAGATTTGTAAACAACTACAAATTGTGTTACAGTAAGTTGTAGTTTAGCATGGAGGCTTGTTTAAGTCCAATGTTGCTAGATGCTTGGTTCCACTAGTCATTTGGAGTAGAACTTACAACCACGTTTGTTAGAGTAACTTATCAGACTGTGAATGATAGTGTAGGTGTACATTCAATATTGTTAGAGTACATGTGATGATTTCTAAGAGCATGGTGATGTTCTAGGGGATGCTCTAAGGTATTGTTAGGAGGAATGAGCAATCTCAGATTCTCATGTTTGTCTCTGCTATTCCAAGCCATAGTTGGCATTGGACTATAGTATAGGAAGACATTTATGCGGTTCAAATATAGATAGTGAACAATCTTTGACCAAGTGTGAGTGGTAATGACTTATTATTGGCAGTGATTATCCATGTGGGGAAGTCATGTTTGCTATATTGTGTGGTATGTTGATGTCATGGTGCAATAATGTTTTGGTTGTGTGACTGTTAGTATTCTCTGTGGTAGTTAGATAGTTAGATGATTGGTATTCTGTTGAAAACTATGTCTAATTGCTTACATGCGGAATAGCTGATGTTGGATGATGGTTGCTGAAGGTGTGCCAAATGTGGTTGGAGGTTTTACATTGTTGTCGACAAATTGGGATACCCAGCAAGAAAGATTTATTGCAATGGATGTGTTAAGTTTTAGGGTAGCTGCAAATGTAATAGCACTCTATGTTGTATGTGTTTTCCAAATGCAACAATCTCTCTTTTCATTTATATTGGGAATGAGGATAGGAGAGACATGTCCCTTCATGGGACATGTCTATTCATTATTATTTATAAGAAAGGACATGCCTCTTCCCATTAATTATAATTTAATCAATCTTATAATGTTTCATCAATCAATTATTAATTAAGAATAATATAATAATTTAATATTAAATATTAAATTTTATATGATTAATAATAATATAACATATATATTATATTACTATTAATCAACATATATTATATGTATTCTAATGATCATACGACTGAAGCTACAAACATTAACAGGATGTAATTTTCGGTGAATGCAATTTTTATTGTCCTTTTGCTGTTGGATTTTTTTCTTCTAAAAGGGCATCTCATGTAAATCTTGTGTCTTATGCCTATTTGTGGTTTGTGTATTGTTTCATGTGTCTCCTTCAATGCCGCTAATTTGAATTGGTATAACAAAATTAGTAATCCTAAAGTGTTCCACTATCTTTATTCTATCAGTCAATTGTAATAGGGTTCTAGTTCTTAACAATTTCAACTCTTTCTCTTTTGGAGGCCTTAACTTTTGCATACAAACTTGAACTGAGGTATTGTTTGTTTTGAATTCGCATAGCTATTGGAGAGAAATGTGAATATGTAAACATATTAAACTTTGGTCTAATATGAATATAGTTTTTGGCTCTACAACATGCTGAGATTTCTTTTCCCTTGAGGACAAGCTTTAATCTTATATCTAATGTGGAACAGTGTCCAACATAGCTACAACCATGCAGTTCATAGCTTCTAAGGGAAGAATGTTTACCCGCTGGGGTAACCTGGTCTAATTGTAGTATGCACAGAACATGAATATATAAAGTAAAGGACAAGTGTTCTATTTATTCCAGTTAAGTAATTACAACATTGTCTCCGCATCGGTGATGCCTTACCCGAAGGTAATACAAGTATATAAAGGTCCGAAGGGACGTGACGGTTGACAACCGCACGCAACTCCCTAGCCTCCGGACGTAACTAATTCCCAACCGATACATCCGTACATTACACCCGACAACAAAGAACGCTTTGAAGTTTGATCTTTGGTACTAGCCATTGGCACCCATTGATGTAGCCTTGCTTGTCATGTTGAATGAGACATCACCACATGCTTAGGAGGCAGACATGGCATTCGGATTTGTTGAGAAGAATGTCACATCCAACATGAAGTTCCCGAGATAATACAATGTAAAAACTAGAAATACAAGAAAAGACATGATCAACATCGTACCCCTCACCAATTTCAGGTTAGCAACAAAGTATGGCTTCATCTTTAGAAAGGGTGGCTCTAGGGGTCACATAGGAAATTTCGACCCCATTGATATGGATACTACACTATCTTCAACAAAATGGGTGAGAATTTATTCAAGTTCAATCTATCCCTTTTCTTTGAGTGCTTTAAGTTCAATGCTAAGTTGTTTAATCACTTCCACCATTTTTGGACACCACAAATGTTGGTGAACATCTCTAGATTGTAGAATTGAATGAGAATCCAAACACCACTACCATATTGAACATTGATCAAGTCGGTGAATTTTTTTGTCATGACACTTAAAAATCAGCAAATTCTTCTTTACTATGTGCTACAGGCAGCATAGTTTTCCAGACTATAGAAACCAAATTGCGAATGTTAGGATTAAGGTGATATTAACCTTGCAAATCCTATGTACTTGATGTGTTTATAACTTCTTGGGAACAGGTACTTAGATGCCTAGTAGGTGATTGGGCTAGTTATTTAATTGTTATTTTTTCTTGCTTGACTTGAATATTAGTTGTAATAGCATTGCATAAGGGAGGCAATACTTATCGTGAGTGGTTACCAATGACAGTGGTAGTTACAAAGTGTTTGGAATGCATTTATACCACAATGGAAAAACTCAGCTATCTTGTACCTCAGCTATCTTGTAATTTAAATTTATACTTAACAAGCACAGCAATTTGGGACTTGTGTTGATTATGGAAGGAATATCTATGCTTTTTGGAGTGAAATGAGGTTTTAGATTTAAAACTTCTGCCATGGATTTTAACTGTTTTCTTTTTGGACTTCCAGGCATGACATGTGGAGTTGGTTATGAGAGACCATAAATCACATTTAGGGCTACACTTTCAAGCTGAATAAGAAATTCATTGTCTGGTGTTTATCTGTCTTAGCTGTTCTGTTCAAATTTCGAATTTGTTTAATTTATCTCTGCAGTCTTTGGAGTGGCATCTCTGCAGTCTTTGTGTGTGGCATGTTTTAGTAGAGTACCCTTGGTTAACATGGTGGTTCTTTCCCTTCACTCTTTGTTTGCAGGATTTCCTGATTATTCTAATTGATCTGTGCTGTTCTTTTCAGTTATGACATGCGGTCGTGCTACAGATGCATTATCAATGCTCCGAGAGAGGAAGGGCAGCTTTGATCTGGTAATAAGTGATGTATACATGCCAGATATGGATGGCTTCAAGCTTCTCGAGCATGTTGGACTGGAAATGGATTTGCCAGTCATTAGTAAGTTCAATACTACATATCACTATAGTGAATGTAATGAAAGACATTTCTATTCATATACGATCAAAGCATGATTAACATAGAATGTGTGGTGCAGTGATGTCTGCAGATGGAGGAACAAGTACAGTTATGAAAGGAATCAAGCACGGGGCTTGTGATTATTTGATAAAACCGGTAAGATTAGAGGAGCTTAAGAACATATGGCAACATGTGATCAGAAAGAAGAAGAAGGGGTCAAAAGATTTTGATCAGTTAGGTAATATAGAAGACAATGAGAGGTATAAAAAAGCACCTGATGATGCTGAGTATGCTTCCTCAGCAAATGAAGGAACAGATGGTAATTGGAAACTTTTGAAAAAACGGAAGGATGCTAAAGAAGAGGAAGATGATGGAGATCAAGATAATGAAGATCCTTCTGCTTCAAAGAAACCTCGTGTAGTCTGGTCCGTAGAGCTTCATCAACAATTTGTTAATGCTGTGAATCAGCTGGGAATCGATAGTAAGAATTGCTTCTTTACCTGCGAAGTATTTTGTAGGCTATTATAGTGGATAATATCTTGCTAAATGAGTATGTGGAAATGGAATGATGATACCTAATTTCTCTGGTTAATTTCTGGCATCCACAAAGTGACATGGTCTTAAAGGTCATTGAGCACACAACCTGTAGTACTGTTGTTGACATCAACCATGCTATATGCTATTGATAATTTAGATGGAGTGTAATATAATGATTTGTATTAAATATTGATGCAGAGGCTGTTCCCAAGAGAATACTTGAGTTGATGAGTGTTCAAGGGCTTACAAGGGAGAATGTTGCAAGCCATTTGCAGGTGCTAATTCATTTGTTTTTGCTGTTTCTTATCTGCTAAACCTTGTGATACATCTTAACTTTCATTCACACTCATTGGATATAGTGTGCATGATATGACTGAAGCAGCAGTTCATCTAGTAGTGTGGTAAGGAATGAAATTATAGTCTGAAATCAGTATCATTGCTGCATTATAAACATCTTAAAATTGTAATTAGAAACAAAAATTGCTGGATGAAGCAGAAGTGATTGACCTGCTTTCGCTTCAAAGCATAGCTCACTAGTCTGTGGTGCTCTTGTTAGTTTTGTTATGTATGCAGCCTGCAGTTTTACAATTTTTGAAGCCAAATTGATGTGATTTGTTCAACATGTAGAATTAAACACCTTGCTACCTCCTCCATCCTAAGATGGTCTTTTATCCTTAAAAAAAAACAAAGTTTTGGTTTTTATTTGGATAAACTTGATGTATCATTCATGACTAGTGTGTGTGCTTTGAGCTTTACATTTAATTTAGAAAGGATTACTGATCATGAGAGGAATTTGCTTGATGGATTATATTACTTATGTAGTAGGATTATTTTCTTTCTCTTCTCAGCAAGGATTTTATACGTAAAATCAGAAGAAAATCCAACTCTGGTTCCATCAGTTCCAGCTATTTTTGGCAGAAGGGTACAGTTGGAAAAACTGGAAAATGCTTGAAATGGGGTTTAGGAATGGACATCAAATTTATCCCCCCTCTCCTGCTTCCATACCCTCTTCCGCCTCCCCAAAACTTGAAAGCTATAAGGTTCAAATCAATCATAAAGGATATATTGCGTGGTTGCCTTGAATGTTTCTGTTTAGTGTTTCCTCCTAATAATCGCTAGGTAGATATTAGCTGTTGCATTCAATTGAATGTTCAGTGCTTCCTGCTCTATTCAGCATTGAATTCATTAGACTTTTAGAAGATTAAAAACTGTGCTATTTTTAAGGAAATCTGAAAAGCGATTGCTATCATCACAGAATGGAAAACCTGCTCACAAAAAAAGAATCATGAGTTATAAGCACTGTAATGGCCACCAACATTTGGAGGCCTAGTCAGGACTTAGAATCAAACACTACTTTCTGCAAGTGAGGATGAGAACCACAATTCGACTCTAATTCTGCAAATATATTAGAAATTTAGTCAAACTTATTTGATGATCTACATGCTGCAGAATTTGCTCCAATTTTGGGCAGAAGAAGTGTTGGCGAACAATAGCTTAATTGAATGGCGCCTTGTTTCTACAAGGGGATGTGACTTCGAATAAAGAGCTTCCTTGGTCAGCAAGCATATATAGTCATTAGTTATAGAAGTCGAATCTATCATTGCAATAGTCAACTTATTTTCTTGTTCTTCTTTTGATGTAAAATAAAGAATATCAAAACGATCTGCATAGAAAATATCTTGTTGTATATATGATGCAAGAAACGTCGCTTGATTATTCAAGGAACTTTCCCTGAAGTTTCAGGCCAGCCGTTTCTGCCTGAAATTTGGGATGTCTCAAATTACTTATCTCATCCAGGTCCGTTGGATCATTATAAATGGATCTCCAACCTACTAGACCTGTTGATATTAAAATCAAATTTTCTTGCCAAATTACAACTCCTGCTTCATCAGTTGTAACCAAAATTTACAAAAAACGTTCAATAACACCAAGTGAGACATATTTGACTTATCTTTGAAGAAACTAACCAATTTACCACCATTGTGAAGAATGCACAGGAAATATTGAGAGGAGATGGTGGGAGTGGGGGGGGGAGGTGTTGAATCAGTATTTCAGTTTTTTAAACTTTTAAATGCATGAAATAACATAAAAACTTAAAGAGACCGACCATCAATACACAAACACCAGATTTCTTGTGGAAAACCCTTTCGGGTAAAAAACCATGGCATAAAATAGCTTACATTAACAAAATGTGCACCAACCCAATGGCCGCCAACCTAGATTACATAAGTGAGCACCAACTCCAGTCAGCTAAGGCACCAACCTCAAGTGAGCACCTACTCAAAATCACTGAATCTAAAACAACTCCTTTCACTATACACTTTGTATCACAGCTTTCAATAACATTCCATACTCAAATAGTATCCTAGCCGCAATAATATGTTCAACTACATTAATATGCTCGACTCAATAAAATATCCTCTTCTTACATTACATCTGTCTCATCCTTTTTCCAGAAATGCTGCAAGTTTGAACAGAAAACATACTGCCCAGAATGACAATAGTAATAACACAACTTACCATGAATCAATATTGACTCTCCAAACAAACATGAGACGGCAGCTGTAAGTGTACTTCAGAAAACAGGAACAATCCCAGCAGCTCGAGACATCCTCACTCCTTAATAAACCTTCAAGTTAGCAGCTGTCTACTTCTCAAATATGGCCGGACTCAGAAGAATCTTTCTTCACTATTCACCAATGTCTCAGCCAATAAAAAATTAGACATTGATTCTTATTTAAAACACATCGTCCATCTCAAAATATCAACGCACACCTTCTCAGAACAGAACAACTCATACCAGTCTCAACGTGCAAATACCTTAAAGCTCGATTCCTTACATGCCCTTATTCAAAAGTTCAAAACGCAGCCAATCTCCAAAATCATACTACCGAGTCATACATAAATGATTATCGCACGACACTTTCTTCGTACTGGTCG
Source organism: Thuja plicata (assembly GCA_018584345.1). NCBI lineage: Eukaryota > Viridiplantae > Streptophyta > Pinopsida > Cupressales > Cupressaceae > Thuja > Thuja plicata. The sequence goes on along the minus strand of MU224522.1, from coordinate 4,274,094 downwards.
CTAATATCATATTCAATTCTTTTTGTTTGAACCTTATTCACCACTCCATGCTTTGATTTATGATAAAACTGTATTAACTTTTTTGAAATGGCAGCTGCTCGCACATCAACACTACTCAGCTTGATAACAAAAAATAATTAAAGGAATTGAAATGGCTCAGAAATAATGGAGAAAGTTATTGCTTCAAGTTGTTACAGGTATTGACAGCTCTGTCTTTTAATCACCCAGCTGCTGTTAAAACAAATGACTTCCCCTTTTTTCTCCACAAACACTCGGCCATTAATAAAAGTCATTGCACCAATCTTTTCTCTCACACAACACCTCATAATATGCTGTTGCCAGACATATATCTTCTTCAGTAGTACATGACGCCAAATAGTACCATAATGCTACCAAGCCTTCAATAAAGTAACACAATGAGAAGTAACACCAAACACTTAAATCAGAAGTTGACAGAAATTAATGAAAAGTTCTCCCAAAAACTTTTTGATACACCTTTACTGCATGCACATACCGCACCCAAAAAGGATTGAATGAATGAATTCGTTTCAAATGATAAAAGCCAATTATAAACTTCTGACTTCGTATATTAAATTGGCCTCCTCCACTCACACATGACAAAGGAATCCATCGCACATAAGGACTAGTTTGAAAACGATTATTAATAAATATGATGCATATTAAACTCAGCAGCCATATAAAATTGAAAGAAATCGACCCTTTGAATATTCCAATGCTGACATGGCATAAGCAAGCAGCTAACAAGCAGCTGAAGTAGATACACAACCAGCTTAAGAAGACACCCAAGTAGCTCAACCAGATTGCCAGTCAGCTCAAACACACATCCAATTAGTTAAAGCAGCTCAACCAGATAACCAACCAGTTCAAGCAGCTCAAGCAAACAACTAGGGAGCTCAATCCAATTTTCTATTACTTTGAGTAATCCTCCTAGATTTACACGATCTTGATTATCAGCCTTTGGCATCAATGACAATATATTCAACGCATTGAACAATGTCTCAAGATGGTGGGAAAAGCTAACCAAGGGATAGATTTGAGGATTGCAGCTTGTGGTGGGTTTGGGGGCAACGCTTCTAGGACACTGTCAAATTAAGGTCTTTGAAAGTAGTGTTTCTTTTTGTAATGTCACCAATTGGGACTTTACTGTATTTTGCCCTAGAATTCCCAAATAAGATATGGAGTTTATTTAGGAATATGAATTGCGAACTTTATATCTTGATTTAGAGCCTGCAATCAGGTTGGTTATCATTATGAAAGATGAAGAACCATATAACCAGAAATGTTATAAAGAGAATTCTAATAATCATTATAATTTACATAATGTTCATGTGGGATTCAACAATGCTTTCCCTAACAACCTATCCTCATTATGAGTCCCTTGGAAACAATATATAAAGCGCCTCGAGCTTATTCCTTTTCCATCAAGCCCATGAGCACGGAATGACGCCCGCTATACGGCCTCTTAACTCCACTTGGGCTTGCTCTACTTTAATGGAACTTATGTGCTAGTTACATCCCTTATTATGTATTCCATCCTATCTTCCATAGTGGAATAGTTCGTTGTTCAAAGTATTAAAGAATTGTACATATCTACTGTATTGTGCATAGACATCATAGTGCCAAAAATAACAACATATATAAATATATGTATACAGTAACAGTATACTATCTATATTCCTACTTCCTATCAAGTGGAAGACAAGATAGCAAATCAGTGAAAGCAGAATGCCTTGCATTGTGTATCGTGCCGAATGCTTGAACAGCATATAAGTTTGCTATCTATTTTAATTAATTGTGAAACTGTAAATTTATTGCTTAATTGAATGTCTTATTTTCTCTTCTTTGATGTTTTCACTTGGTGATTGGCAATTCAATCAGTTCATAAGACTTGAAAGCCTATTGACAGGTTTCTGCATAATTTCAATATGTTTACAGCCCTTTGTATTCCTGATTTGCTGCCCTAAATTTAGGGTCTGCTGTTCCATATATTTCCAATGATGCCCCCCGTTTCAATCCCTTTTTATCTCCTACTTATACCATTTCAAAAGCCCAAGAGGTGTGACGCTATGAAATGTGGCGGCCATTATAGGTTGACCTTACCAATATTTATTTTATTTCTGCCCTATTGAAAGAGTTGCAACCATTCATAGTTGAGCACTGGTTTTGGTCCTTTATTCCCTTAGTAATCGCTCCAATGGCTTTCTTAATTTAATTTCATGTAAATGCTATTATAGATCACTGACCATGGTATTATTAATCTTGTTAAGGTTAACAATAAACCTCAGACGGCCACTTAGCTGAGTTGGTCCCCTTTCAATCAATAATTATTATTATCTTTTTTTTTTCCCAGTCCTAGTTGGCTCCTTTCAAATGTCCTTAATCACATTTCCCAAGCTTATTTATAAGGTCAGTACTTATATATCATAATCTCTTTCAATCAGTTGGCTTTTTTAGAGTAAAACACTTGTTATTTCCTTGAATTTGGTCAGCCTGTCAGTAATTTCTAGCGCCTGGGTTTATTATTGGAAGATGCTTTGACTTAATTTGCTAGAAGAAACTATGATCTGTTGCATTCATCTGCAGGGGCATAACAGTCCACTGTTCCCAAACTTGGTTGTCCTTAAGCAATGATCATGGAGTCTAATTTCAATTTGTAATCCACCTTTCGCTGCACTATTTTGATATCATCATAATCAGTCATTCGAATTAAGATGTGTTTCCGGTCTTAATTTAAATGTGAGTTATTACCAATGGTTGAAAACAGGCAAAGTTTGTAATTTGAGACAAGTTTTCTCTCATCAATTGTAGTTGTAATAACTGGTTTTGTTAGTCGTATGGATCTCTTTGAGACAAAGCAAGGGCGAGCTTTCCACATAATGAGAAGCATGACTGTTATCTAGAATGTTGTGTATATTAAGAATGGAGAATGTGCTTCCTATTTGAATGCAAGAATATGGATCTAGAAACAGTTATAAGAATACACACATGGAATAACTTGTTGGAAACATCAGAGATAAGGCATACATTAGTATATCCATGAAGTAACTGTTATAAAACTTAATAGTTTGATATTAAATAATGGAGACGAAGTCTCTTTAAATAGAGATTACAGTTTCTAAAACAGAAATGGACTAACAAAATAGAAACTACCTAAATGACTAAAACGAAGATGACCATGATGGAGTCATTATAATATATAATACCCTCCCTTAATGGTCATCATACCAACTACAGAACATAGAAGGCTGCCCCTGTTAATGTTTTCAGATTCTAGCAAGGAATATATTCAATCTATAGAGATCTAACAAAACTAAGCACAGGATAATGAAAAGTAAACTTCAAATAAGGATAGATAATACCCGGAAATGAAGTTCAGAACTGATCTTCTAAATCAGAATTATTGATTTCGGATTTGTCTTTAAACCCTTGATGTGTGTGTAAGCCGAATTTGCTTGATCCAAGGTATTAATGACCAAGATCACAGATTTGATCTCCAGCTGTTCGAATTCTGAAATTAACCTTGAATGCATTCATGAATTCGCCTTTGAATTACGCCTTGAATTCACCTTTCAAGTCTGATTTGAAATGTAAGTGCAAACCCCAATGTTTGCTGCTGAAAATTTCACTTCGACATGCTGGAGTAGATCGCCGAATTTAGGGCAGAGATTATCCTCCTAAATTCGCACCCTCAATGGTGTTATCCGCAGTCTTAATAGAGGCAAATCGCAAGCCATGAGTGGAGAAAAATTATCACTGCTCAAGTTCGCTCAAGTACTTGAAATCACTGCTTATTGATCCTTGGGAGAGACCGAGCATGTTATGTTTTTAATACTTGTCTCCTCAAGGATCAATTCGCATATATATGAGAATGAAGTTAATCCACAAGGGGCCGACTTGGATATTCAAAATACCAAAAATGCATATCCTTCTAAGGGGCCGACTTGGGCCCATAAACCTTGTTTATTTTAATTCATTCAATCATATATATATATATATATATATATATATATATATATATATATATATCGATTTCT
>MU224522.1:4252463-4267604 GCA_018584345.1 Thuja plicata | reverse complement strand
CACCTTGAATGCATTCATGAATTCGCCTTTGAATTATGCCTTGAATTCACCTTTCAAGTCTGATTTGAAATGTAAGTGCAAACCCCAATGTTTGCTGCTGAAAATTTCACTTCCACATGCTGGAGTAGATCACCAAATTTAGGGCAGAAATTATCCTCCTAAATTCGCACCCTCAATGGTGTTATCCGCAGTCTTAATAGAGGCAAATTGCAAGCCATGAGTGGAGAAAAATTACCATTGCTCAAGTTCGCTCAAGTACTTGAAATCACTGCTTATTGATCCTTGGGAGAGACTGAGCATGTTATGTTTTTGTTACTTGTCTCCTCAAGGATCAATTCACATATATATGAGAATGAAGTTAATCCACAAGGGGCCGACTTGGATATTCAAAATACCAAAAATGCATTTCCTTCCAAGGGGCCGACTTGGGCCCATAAAACTTGTTTATTTTAATTCACTCAATCATATATATATATATATATATATATCGATTTCTATTGATAAACAATAAATAATAAATATTACCAATATTTATTATTATTATTTATGCTTTCCAAGTTAGTGGATATTTGCCGTAAAGGCCATAATATCAAGTTCAACACCCCCTTCTCTTCAGAAGACTGCAACATGAGCCTGCTGTTGAGACTCTCCCTAAATCTATAAATTTTCTGGAAATGACCAAGATTACTAGAATCCATCCAACTTGATGTTGGGAAACAAAGCTATCCCCCTGAGATCAGCTGCTGAAACCTGAAACCACGATTTTGTGGAAAAATCAACAAATCCTCCAGATATGATTTTGTCAAAAACAACAAAAACGTTTGTAGATGTTCGCCCTAGCAACTCTAGGTGCGACCTAAAACAAACGACAAGAAACCATGATTTTTGTGGGAAAAGTCGCCAAACCTTGAAATTGAAGTGTTTACAATGCATTGTTTTTTTGGAAAAAATTGATAAAAAACCCTAAAACAAGAACACCTGACATAATTTTTTGTGAAAAAAAATTAGAGAACCCTCCAAACAAGAACCCATGATTTTTGAGGACAAAGTTATGCAAAACCCAAAATGATTTTCGAGGATAAAATAAAAAAAAGCAAATGCGATTTTTAAGGAGAAAAGTTGATCAAAACCTAAGACACAAAATCCAAGACATGGATCAACATACAAAACTTCATTTTTTAGGAAAAATGGTAAAACCCTTTTACAAAACGATTTTTGAGGCAAAAACAAATCGCAGAAAACCAAAATTTGATTTTTGAAGACAAAATTATTAAAACCCAACAAAATTTCTTAAAGGGAGAAAATCATTAAAACCCAACCACTAATTTTATAAGGACAAAAATCAGAAAACCCACCATCCATGATTTTTAGGACGAAATCATGCAAAACCTTCACACTGAGGAAAAAAGTCACAACAGTGGCAAACAAAACAACCTATCATATAAACATTCATGCGGCAAAACACCAGACTTCGCGTGGCAAAATACCACAGAAAACGACCAAAATTCATCATGTAGTAATACAAGAAAACACTTCACCCAGAAAACAGCACATGCAAGCAACACACAACTCACAAGAAGCACATGCAAGTACATGCAACCCACATAATTCTGGGCTTCCCATGAGGGAGTTAGACCTAGACTTGCTTTGATACCATGTTACAAAACTTGATAGTTTGATATTAAAAAATGGAGATGAAATCTCCTTAAATAGAGATTACATGCAGAGTTTCTAAAACAAAAACAAACTAACAATATAGAAACTACCTATATGAGTGAAACTAAGATGGCCATTATGGAAACATTATAATATTTAATAGTAACCATGTTGGAAACACTTTGAACCTGCAGCAGAAATTCACAAAAGATTTGAACCATATCCATAAATGCATAAGAAGCATAGACATAAATATCCATAAGGCATGGAGTATATACTCAATGGATGAAGCATCCATGTAAGACACACAAATATGCTTAAGGCATGAAGCATATACATGAATCATAAAGTATACACACGAATACACGTAGATCATGAATTATACACATGAATACACATAAGGCATGAATCATACACGTGAATACACATAAGGCTTAAATCACGTGCATCAGACATGTAAGGCACAAAGCAATACATAAAGGAACAAAGCATATATGAGAAATGTTCTCATCAAGTAACCATGTTGAAGCTCATCAGTTGTGAAGCAAACAAAAGGCATATCTGTGAAGAGCATGCATATAAAATACACACGGAGTAAGCATAGACACAAAGTAGTTAAAGGAACATGCATATAGAAATGCAATATTTGCCTATTCGATTTTATTTTTGACCTACTTATGTAGAGGGCTGAATATTTAACCCTAGTTAAAGTCGATTTGTCCCACAGGTTGGCAAGATTGCCGCTCTAATACCAATTGCAATGAGCTCAGTTGGGCTTTATTTTTCCCTAGAATTCCCAAATAAGTTATGAAGTTTATTTAGGAATATGAATCACTAACTTTATATCATGATTTAGAGCCTGCAACCAGGTTAGTAATCACTATGAGAGATGACGAAGCAAATAAGCATTGATGTTCTAAAGAATTCTAATCATCATTATAATTTACATAATGTACATGTGGGATTCAATAGTATTTTCCCTAACAATCTATCCTCATTATGAGTCATTTGAAAACAACATATAATGTGCCTTGAGCTTATTCCTTTCCATCAAGCCCGAGCACAAAATGTCAACTCCCATTCAGCCTCATGGCCTCACTCTGGGTTGCTCTACTTGATTGGAACTTATGTGCTACTTGCATCCCTCATTATGTATTCCATCATATCCTCCATAATGAGATTGTTCGTTGTCTAAAGTATTAAAGAATCTTACATATCTACTCTATTGTGCATAGACATCATAGTGGCAAGAATAACAACACACACGTGTGTATCTATCTATCTATCTATCTATACAGTAACACTATGCTATCTATATAATATTCCTACTTCCTATCAAGTGGAGGACAAGATAACAAATCGGCCAAAAGAGAATTATTAGAGTATTTAATTATTATTTAATGGTCATTTAGTTGTATTTAGTTACATTCAGTTTAGTTTAGTTTGTTTAGATAGTTTCTATTTTCATTTTAGATAGTTTGTTTAGATATCAAGTATATAATTGCTCAAATGTCATCATCTTTTAACTTTGTCAAATGACCGGTTTAACAAACATGTTTTTTTCAATCTTTCACAAACCTTAAAACTGTTCTTTTATTGTTCTAGAGATGTTCAATTCTATAAAAGGAAAGCATTTTAGTTGTTGCAATGCTTTCAAATTTGATAGCGTTGTTTTAATACCTGGTTCCAAGACTTTGTGATTATAGTCTGTGATATGTCACTTCTTGTTTGGCAAATTTTTTGTGAAATCCTATCTGCAATATGCTTTATAGACAAATAGTTATGTTTTATACCTACTACATGCAAGACATTTTTTACTACATGTTGGTTGCCTTATTGGGAATCACCATTTCAATTTTTTGGAACTTGCTATTGCAATATGATCATATAAGCCAAAAACAATAAAGAAATGTTTATTTTTTACTTTATGGCTCAGCTGGCTGCGAAAGAGTCCTGGCCATAGGACTCGCCGAGTCAGGAGAGTCCATGGACTCTGCGAGTCCTAGCAGGACTCGACCTAGTCAGAGTCTAGAGGCCAAAAAACTCTGTAGCCCTGACTCGGCTTGGGACTCGCAGAGTCCTGAACTATGGTTCTACCCAATGACATTCACCAATCTCAAAGAGTTGTAATATATGACCTTTCCATCCCAGTCACTAATCCTTGGAGGCATTTTGATATTTGTGAAGGTTAATTTTGATTATGTGTATGATTTATTTGATTACCAAATTTATCTATTTTTTGAGGTTTTTTAAACTCCTCAGTTAGCTGTTTCCCCATGTGTTCTTTTTAAACTTTGGAGAGGGGTGGGAGGTCACTCTTTAACTTTATACCTCCTTCCTAAGCACCCAACATACCAAAAGTACAATTTGGTCCTAACCTGGGAAATCAATGCAAATAATCATGACATTAGGTCCAATGATGCACAATCACAAATTCATTAGGAGACTACATATTTCACAAGAGAAAATGATCTCATATGGTTAAAATTTTTAAATTGGGTTTGATGGTTTTAATTTGAAATTGGGTTTCCTAAAAATCCAAACTCCATTCGAGGTTCCCAAATCTACCACTAATGGATTGTATGATACCTTCAATTTCCAAAATCCAAAATTCTCTAGTTAAAAGCATTTGAAGAAATTAAATACAGGGCAATGTAGTTGTCCAGACACATATGAATCTAGGAATTTTTTTACCATAACTCAGACAATTTTTTTGTCATTTTCAAAATTAAATAGAACCTATAACAGGAAATTAAATGTACAACTAATCTTATGAATTGAACTTAAATCAAACCCTATGCAAAGGGAGCCATATGTCTCCACTTGATGTGGGAAAGGAAAATATCTTTGAAGCGAGCTACCACAATGAAGGTTTCATTTGGAAGGAAGTACATTGCAATAATCCCCTTCCAATTTTCAAGCAATTTCAAGCAATTTCATGCTCAACAAACTTCAAGCAATTCCATTCTCTAGATATGTATTTCTTCACACAAGAGGAGAGAAGTTGTTTCTTCTTTTCAAACAAAGTGAACAAGTAATTGAAAAACGCCCTCGCTTTCACTTTTGTTCAAAATTCCCTTAACCCTTTTCTATTTTTTTTTTCCTTACCCATTTGAACTAGCTATTTTTTAAAAATGGCTATTTTCTAAAACATCTTTATCTAGAGAATGGAATTGCTTGAAGTTTTTTGAGCTTGAAATTGCTTGGAAACTGGAAGGGGATTACTGGAGTGTACTTCCTTCAAAATGAAACCTTCATTGTGGTAGCTCGCTTTGAAAGATATTTTCCTCAATACTCTCATATAATTCAATAAAGCTATTTTATTCCAAAAACTAATAATCAATATATTTTAATTAACTTTTGCATAATATTATAATCCTAACCATCTAACACATTATTTTCATAATCCAATTATCTCATTTTGATTTCTTTTCAACATAAAATTAAACAATGGACGAAAATCTTTTCACAAAGTTGTGAATAATAATTCTTTCACACATATATTGAATATTCTGCAACCCTCCCTCGTTAATGGGGTTAGATAATATAGAATGGAAGAAACTAGAAGAGGGCTGGATTAAGGTGAACTCTGATGGGGCTTATAGGGTAACCGGGGGCCTAGCAGAGCGGGGTGTTTTGCCAGGGATCATGAGGGCAAAATCCTTTGTCAAAAATTTTGTGCAGCGTTGATAGGTTTGTGGTGTAGGCTGCAGGTTGGTGCAGAGAAAATTCACCTAGAAGGCAATTCTCTGCTGAGACTGAATGCAATTAGGACAAACTCGATCCCTAATTGGAAGTTAGAGAAGTTGTTGGGTCCCATTCAGATTTCCATCCAAAGCTTCAAGGAGTTCAGGGTATCCCAAATCTATCGTGAAGGAAACTAGGATGCTGATAGATTAGCCAAGTTAGCAGCTGATAAAGGTGGGGTCAGCTGATTTAGCTGTATACATGGAAGAAGTGTGGGGATACAGGAATGTCAGATAGTCTTTAGGGAAGTTGATGGCTCCTTTTCCAGTTATGCACGAAGTTGTTTCATTATATGAGTATGACAATTATCATCCTTTATGGTAACTAAAGTGGAGATCTAATGGCGGCTTTGGAGAGATAATGGGTGGTGACGTGGGTCTTGATGACGAAAAAAAGCCTGAAAAGGACGAATTTCTTCAAGTTTCATTTGTGTGAGGTTGGGGTGATGGGACCTCTTGTAGGATTGTGATAGTATTGATGCCCTGTTGCACTATCATTCAAATAATTATTGAAATGATGGTGGGTCCTTGACACCATTTTAAACATTGAGTTGTAGATGGCTTTTTCATTATTTACCATGAGTTTATGGTAGAGTCTTGAGGCTGGTTCTGTATCTGAGACTTTGTTGCTGAGTAGTCATGGACACTCCTATGCGTTTTAGGTGCCAAAAGCGACAAATGTCCTTCCTTGATGAGGTCTCTGAAAAACGGTTGAAGAAAGTTTTTTTCGCAGACTATGACTGGGTCCTGCATGCCATTCAAAGGGTGTGAGGATTTCGTAAGTCTGAGCATAGACACATGGTAAATACAGATATCTCTATAATGTTTGTGGCTAGTTTGGTGGATGTTGGTGAGAGGAGGTGGTGGCAGCCCTATCCTGAAAAATTGTGAGGAAATGCTTTCTCGGAGAGTTGGATGAAGTGCTGGAGAATGTGGATGATGGGGGGAGAATCCCTCTCCTGCAGGATTACTATGTTTTGCGTTGGAGAGGGAAGGAGGTGCCAATATTTCCTATAATTGCCTGTAGGGATGGCACAAGGGTGGCCTAGACAAGAATGATTGTGGGGAGGAATGCATTATTTCTGAAAGTACTAGTGGATTTGTCTTCTGATGGTGGTGCGGGTTGGCTTCAGAGCTACCTGGTTGCAAAAGGGTTGGTCTCAGACGAGGAAGATGTGATGGAGGCAGCAGAAGAGGTGGTGCTTTCTTGGGGGGCGGCAGAGACTGCGACTGCTTTTGGGGTCAATCCTTCGACAGCTTCGGTTTATGATGGTTTGGGAACCTTTGGCATTTATCGCTCTTTGCTGGCTGATACTGACTGGAAAAAGATGCCAGATTTAGCTTGGGTTTGGGTAGCTCCTTTTTTTTTGTCAGTATCATATAATGTTGGCGGTCAATGTATGGGGTTTCCCCAATAATGTTGATATTTTGTTTGGTACATTTCAGTAGTGTAGTAACAGGGAGTTGGTGTCGGGCTCTATGTTGTAGGAAGGTTTTTATGGCTCCATAACAGGGAGCAATTTTGTTATGTAGTCATGATAGGAATGCAGTTGTTGAAACAGACTCAAATAGTAATACTTTTTTGAATTAATATCAGGATGCAGCCCCATAATGGTGCAGTTTACTGATCAAAATAAAAAATTCTGCAATCATAATAAACACAAATTTCAGAGACTAAATCAAACTTAGTTGCAATGAAGATTAAACTAAACACACAAAGAAATCACTCACTATATAGGTTTATTCACAACACATGAATTCTAAAATTGCTACCGATTTGCATATAGGTTTATACAGATGTTCACAAGACATGTCTTGAAACTCAAATCGAGTGAGATTGAGGTTAAACAAGCATGTTTTAGTCAAGATGACCATCTTCAATTAATCACTATTGGGGAAAGCTTATACTTGCACCCTATAGGGATAGTCAATGCATAGCATAGAAGACCTAATGTGGTATAATATATAACATGATATCAATAATCACATTTAACTGTAAACCTTCTACATCGTTGGCATGGTCTAGGTAATGAGAAGCAGAAACCAAATAATTAACCATAATCAAAATACATAAATAGATAACATAATCAAATCACATAAACTAATTTGGTGAAAATAATGAATTTGAAACACTTCAACAATCCAGTCATATAAGGTCATAAAATATGCATCCTATAATACATAATTGGTCACTAGATGTCAATACAAACATCATTGATAAACTACATTGACGGCAATACAAATATGACATAGATTAATAAAACATAAGTCATAGCATTAGCATCCAGAATGTATAGCCAAATGCCTTGATGGAAATATAAAAAAATCATTATGAAGTACATTAAAAGTATTTTCATTAAATCAATAGTATAGTAAGCTAAGGCACAAATTCCTAGGAGTTTTACATGATGAATTGAAGATTAAGAGGTCAATTAAAATTGCCTTTTCAAGTTGGCAATTCCACTTAAAAGTGGCATTTCAAATGGTAATAGTAGTTAAATTGTGTAACTAGGCACCAAAGATTTCACTCACAAGTTATTTTGCACCTTTCATATGCTCATTAAACTTACATATTGCGACCCTGCTGGTTACAATGGCTAAAAAAACACGTCAATTTGAATGAAAAACATAAGTTGCATATATGCAAGCTGGTTACAATGACTAAAAAATGTGACAAAAGGAAGTCTTGTTTCACGTAAGTAAAAATGCACGTTTTATGTGGCAGTGCCACTCAAGATATGCAACTTGGTAGTAATGGCTAAAAAGTGTGATCGGTTGACTAAGTCACCTAAATGGTACGTTAGTGTCCACAATGAAAAAAATTAAAGCAGAATTCAACCAATCACTATTTACTTTCGACATGGGCAATTTTATCAAGGAGAAAAGCAAGTTTTGAAATTGTTGTGAGGTTTTCACACCATCGCCCCATTGCAAATGGGGACCCCCCTCTTTTGCAAGCAATAGGAGTGGTAGTCTTTTGGGCAACAATTTTTTGAAGTCTCTTAGTTCAGGAGTTGGTTTTGGCAATTTTGGCCTGCTGGGAAGTCAAGTCTGTTTGGAACATGGGCGAGAGTTGTGCTAAATTTTTCAGGAATATGGAATTGAAACCAAAGGATTTGCGATGAAACAAGTTTAAACCTTGAGAAAATCCTTATTCTAGCTTCAATTTGAACTTAGAAAGCCAAGATAGATTGTGGGAGGTAGCTCTGCTGAAAGCGTGATGAATCCTGAAATTTGGCTAAGTACTGAAATATTTGGAAAACCCCCAAAATCTAGAATCCGCGCCTTAACTCCTATGAAGCTGGAACCTATCTCAAACATCCTGAAAGGTATTTATACAAATATAACTTAAATGTTATATTTATATAAATTCTCCCGCCCCTCAACTGAAAAATGCCCCTCAAATGAAAAATGGCTAAGTACAAAATTGTAAAACTACCCTGTCCCATGCCTGGGCGGATTCTGACCTCCCATGGGACACATTTTGTCCTATGAGCCACTAAATTCTGCCCTTCCTTGATGAATTGATTTTGGCTCCTTGGGTGGAATGGTAATGTTTGGCAAAGTTTCAGGAGAATCCGACCTATGGAGGGCTAGTTTTGGAATGTTTTCCTTGGGGTGGAAATGTCCTGTCCTTAGGACAATTCCGCCATGGAGTTTAGACACCACTTCCTTCCTTCCCAAGCAGTGATAGCCAAGATTTTGATGAAGAAGTTGTGTGGAATCCATTGAGTGGGATGCAATGATGATGTTTGAAAGCCTTAGGAGGGAGAAATCAGAAGTTTGGTGACTTTGAGCAACAAAAAATAGAGTTGTCCCATGACTGGCCAAAATCCAACCAATCATAGGGCAGGGGTTTGCCCTGTGGGGCATGAATTTCCGTCCCCCCATAAGGCTTTTGAATGAAGTATTAGAACCATGGCGAGGATGTTTTGATGATTGCTTGGTGGATTTCGGTTCTTGGTGGAGTAGTCTTTCATGTTTCCCTTGGGCGGAATTGTTCCATGGATGGGACAATTCCGCCATGATCTTCTCATTGATTCCAATGCAAGTCAGCCACTCTAACATTGTTTCCCAGTGCAAGTCGTCCTAACAACAGCAAACAGCAATGATAAAATGAAACCAGTCAGCCTTTAGGGTGGATTTTATTTGTTTTTTTCATTCTCCAATGCAAGCAAGTCGGCCTCAAAGGGGAATGGTATTGCAAAGCATATATAAGAGGGGGATTTCCATTCATTTCTACACCAAGCAGCAGGCGAATTTCCTCCAGCAGCAGTGCAGATTGGAGTGACATCGAATTCAATTGACAAGCAAATCAAGCCTAGGTGGGGTTCCTTCAAGTCCATCTCTCTTGCACTTCAATGGAGGGATAAGTTGGCAAGATTTCCTAGACCAGAGGCAGCAAGTGGACCTCCATTTCAATCCCAAGATCTCACTTGAAAGCTACAGGCATGCTAAAATCAGAATTTCCCAAGAGGCAAACATGAGGGGTGGATGTTATGGTAGTGAGAGATCTTAGGTTTGCCTTCTTAAATTCGAATTCATCCTCTTGCACAATAAATCTTTCTCCAATTTCAATCCTTAGGGACGTCAAGGAAGCAATCAGAATTCAATCTTGTTGTAATCTGAAATGATAATTGTTTTGGCTAATGAAAATTGCATTCGAAATCTAATCCAACTTCATGAGATTCTCCAAAGGATTCACTTTCTAATTTCCTACTTTCAGATTTTTCTTAGAACAGTTTTATAGCATCTTGAACAAGGATAATTAAAGCATGTTTCCTTGATGTTTTGCAGGACAAGGGAGATGTTCGAGACTCCAAGGGGATGCTCCAAGTTCCAAGCTTGAAGACTTCACGAAGGGCTGAAGAGAAAATCTTGGAACTCTTGGCAACGAAATCATGGGAAGCTACTTTCCTTGGAGAGAAAATCTTAGAACAACTTAGAAGATCAAAGCAAGGATGGTATGCATGTCCTCCATTATCACGCCAACAAGTCGGAAGGAAGTTCACACCAAGTTACCGAAGGACATGACATCAAGGCTATTCAAATTGAGATCAATTTGGGATTCAAGATCGAGATTGAAGGGACAAGTCCAATCACTTGAAGGCTTTTCCAAATACAATCAAGTTCCAATTAGATCGGGTGCAAGCTCAAGGATGCCAATCCAAATCATGCCATGGGAAGATTTCCAAGGACAAGGATGGGAGAGTTGAGAAGATGAAGCAATTTGGGAATATGAGCTATCCCATTCATTCACAAGAATTTGATGGTTTCGGAAGAGTTAATCAAAGTTAGAAATGTTAGTATCAAGAGATATTTTCTCTTCACAATCAGAGCTACATGATAAAGATGATGATGTGGCAATGGGGTTTCTTCTCCAATCGGAAAATTCCAATTTCAAGCACAAGCAATCATAACACGCCAAGTGTCCTATTTTCTCATTGGTTGAGAAATCTTTTTAATTTTCTTATTGGCCCATGATGTGGTGCCCTCTTGTAATTGGTTGAAAATTTGGCAACCCTAATTAGGGTTTCTAGGATTGAATCTTGGCCCTTGATTTCAAATGAATCTTGGCCCTTCTTTGTAATTGGAGTCTAGACATCTATAAAAGGCCAAGGCCTTCTCATTTGTAAGGGTTGTTGGTTGGTTAGTTAGATTCCAAAGTTAGTAGTGGAGAAGTAGTGGGATAGAGTAGAGTAGGCTAGCCAAGGGAGACTTGATCAAATTGTTGTTATCATACCACCAAAATTATTCCTTCTTTCATTGTTGGCTTTCATGGTGAATGTATGTGATGTTTGGAGTATTTCATGGTTTCTTCAATCTCTTGGAGTAGATTTCATTTCATATTGTTGAAGTAGTTAGTTGGATGGAAGTAGTTGTGGATATTTTCTTGTGTAACTCGATTAAAACTAGGCCACTAGCCTCCTTGCTTATTGTGAGGAAGCCTTGTGTGGTAAGCTAGTCATTGCACTTACGTTCAATTGGCACTAGATCCTTAGTTTGTACTCCCAAGTTGGATTAAGGATAAGATGTTGATATGAAAACCATTTGAGATCCTTAGAAGCTTGCACTAGGTGAAGTTGAGGTCGCTGATAAGATTTCACTTGGTAGAGTCCAACTCATCCACGATTCCTTGCATTCTCAATTAGAAGTAGGAGTATAAGTCAAGCCTAAGTTAGCAAGTTTAAGTTGTTGAAATGGAAGTTTGAAAGAAGCTATATTTTCATTGTACATTGTGAAGCTAAATCTTTAGAAGTGCAAGTGGTTGATATCCATTGAATGAATAGCGTAAGTCCCCCTAAGTGATTACCAACAAATCACATTATTTCACTGAGCGAGTTTCCACAATTGAAAAAAACCTTGAAGTCATTTCGTGATCTTACTTTGCAAGCTTAGCATGAGAAATGACCTTATATCAAGAGAAGATTGAGTATTTGGTATTTCATCTTGGAATACTAAGCGTTTGATTCTGCATGTTGTAGTGGAACAAAACTCACATCAACAAAAACGTTAGAACATCGTAGCCATTCAATGAAATTGAACTCCTGATTTGGGGAAAGAAAGTGAATTTTAAAGCAAACCAAGCCCTTTTCCAAGCTATTTTAAGTATTTGTTGCCTGCTTTTTAATAGGATAGGGTTAGGGTCTTTCAAAAGCATTATTTTATCATTAATTCTTACTAGAAACTTGTCTGAGAGAGCTTATACACAAGCTCTTTTAAGTGCATTGAATGTAATGAGAGTTTGTGTTAAGCTTATGCTACTAAAAGTTACACTAAAATTTAAAAGTTAGAAGTTGCTGTTGTAATCATGCAAGTTTGACAAGTCAAGTAATAAACAAGGTTTCTTTTTAACACTGTTTAGCGCCAAAAAGATAGGGTTAGTGTTGTTTTGAAGAAATGTTTATTATAATTATTTCCTATAAACATATGTTAGAGAGCTTGTACATATTTTCTTTAAGAACATTGAATGTATGGAGAGTTTTTGTGAAGGTTATGCTACTAAAATTTTCATTAAAAATTTAGATTTATAATTTGGTGTTATAATCATGCAAGTTTGGCAAGTGAAGCAATAAAGAAGGTTCCTCGTTAACAACGTTTAGTACCAATATTTTATCTTACAAAGTAGTTTTGCATGCTTCAGAGTTCTTGCTAGTTCTTTTGGCAATTGCTGTTATGAATAATGTGTTTCTTGTTCAGGTTCACATCAACTCAACTTTTGATGGTTATGGATTGAAGTTTGCTTTAATCATTTGAGAGCATTAGTTTTTAAATTCTGTTGTGGTTTAGCTGCAAAACAACAAACATGTGGTGAGATAAGTACTTTTAGTGTTGTGCTCCTACTTAGAAGATAAAAAAACAGGTTATAGTGTTGCTTTTAAGCATTTGCTTACATGAAAACCCCCAGAAAGTAATTTGTATAGTGTGCATAATCCACAACTAGTTTATTTGTTTTAGATTCTAGGAATAGACTAATTTAGAGCTATTCTCTTGCTAATATAAGGAGCGCATTTCCTCATACAATGTTCTGTTTTCTGTTGTCATGAAAGCGACAAGTTAGAATGGTAACATGCACACATCATATATACATCTCTAGTGTACTAGTATGTGTGGAAATATGTCCCAAAAGAATTCATCTCATATATCTCATCATAGAAATGGATTCTTAAATCCACACAATAATAATAGATGTTATGTACATGCATTTTGATTTCCATATCCTTATAATTATCTAAACTGATAATATGGTAAAACACAAAATTTAAATCAGGATACATCATATATCTATGGAAAAATTCCTTGTAGAATCATATGGAAATAATGAATCTAAATTGAATAATAATAAAATATAACTGTCATATACTCTAACATTTCATGTAATTCATTATATCATGTAATCTCGTATATGATGCTCCATAAAAAATGGATCATAATACTATCATAAAGAAAAATCCTATGCTCCACGGGGACGCGTCCCCTATGTTTTTTGACTCTTTTCCGTACCAGGGACGGAACAGGGACGACTTTTTGCCGTCCCCCAAGCCGTCCCAAACAGGCCAAATCAGGGACCGTCCCCGAAACTGCATCTTTGAGACCAGCCGAAACTTGGGGACGGGAATCAGTATCGGGGATGGCGTGGCCATCCCTTGTCTGTCCCATGTACTGATTCCCGTCTCCCTTTTCCCGGCCGACACTTGGATGGCGATTGAGGCAAGAAAAACATTTTTTTAAAATCTTTATTTGACTGCGCGGGCCCCACATGGCTTCTAACTTATAATAAAATAATCTAAACCCTATTTTGACTATTAAAACACTAATAAAAGTATAAGTCTTCTTCTCATTTGTAGTTTTAACAAAGTTGCTAAGAGGAAGAGGAAAACATAGAGCAGCAACAACAGTTTTACAATGAAAGTACTTAGTATTAGAATTTTGTTAATTTGCTATGTATGGAGCCTCTAAAATGTCTATGATGAATGGTTTATCAATATTATGATATGCATATTTGAATTCTCTCTCTATATATAAAAATTCCCCTATATTTTCAATCGCCGTCCCCTGAGGTCCGGTCCCCTAAATTTTGGCTTTGAACCGTACCCATACCGGAAACACGTCCCTGTCTTGGAAACTCCGTGGAGCATAGGTTCAAAAATTTGATACAATGGTGCAACAAAGATAACAATTCTGGTAGGATGTGCACTACCATTATATATTCAGTCCAAAGTATTACATCCAGATGTCATTACTATGCTTTGTGCACGGTGCACAAGAGTATATCGTTCTATATTATACCTATTCAGTATTTTCTCCTTAATCTTCCTATTGCTTTCCTTAGATGATATATATTGGTGTCTTCCTTTTATACTTCTTTTGCCTTCCAAACATGTGGTGGAGAGGACCTTCTGAATGGATGGTGGTGATTAAATTAAGAATGTTGAGCCTTCAATCATTTTCGTGTCCCCTTCTTTTCTAAACTGCCAACTCATCCAGGTAATAGATACATTCTCATCAACAAGATCTGAATCTCACAAGTCCTACAATTGTATTTTGGCTGCAAGAGGAATAGTGCATGCGAGGTTTCCTTCATTGACTCATCCTTCAATGGAGAATATATTCTGATGCAGTCTTAGGGATATATCATAGTTACAAGACTCGGACTTGCCTCGGACTCAGCAAGCTGATTTCAGACTCGGACTCAGACTCGGTGCTCAGACTTGGCGAATTGAAAAACCCAAGAAATTCAAAGATTTTTAAGGATTCAAAACTTTTTTCATGCATCAGTTAGTCAATTAACATTAAAGACACAATAATTGAGATAAATAGAAGCTACTTTGCACACATACACAAGTTTACATTGATCACATAAGTAGAAATGCAAATTTATGAAGAAAATAAGTTAAACTAAAATTATATAGAAGGTATATGCTATTTATTATCATCATTTTGAGTATTGTGTTCACGTTGAAGACTATTGGCGGTGTTTCCCTTGAAGTGGACTACGAGGTTGCTCCCTCGAAGTGGCATATTATTATCAAGTGTTTGCATCATATTTCATATTATATTCTTCTACCATGCAAGTTATTTCATAATAGCTTTGTTTAAATTTTTTGCAGTGTTACACCGGTACGGGGGGACGGGGGGACGCCGGGACGAGTTTCGGGTACGCGAAAAAAAAGGGCCTCAATTTGGGTACGGCGGGGGTATGGCGGCGGGGGGACGAGGGGGGGGGGGGGGGCCAGGG
>MU224522.1:4219636-4231573 GCA_018584345.1 Thuja plicata | reverse complement strand
ACAGAAACCAGTGTTGGTCCAATGGGTTTGCTTGGAAGGCTTGATCTCCAAAGACTTGCAGCTTCAGGTCAAATATCACCTCAAGCACTGGTGACGTTACCTGCTGAACTTTTAGGACGTGGAAATGTGACCGATGGGTTAGGCATGTCGAATGTTGATCAATCATTACTCTGGCAAGCAGCACTCCATGGTGCAAATTCTAATTCTGTGAATAGAGTAAGATTTGGTCAGCCATTGATTAATGGTCAGGGAAACCTACTTCAGGGATTGCCTAGTAGTTTAGAATTGAAGCAATATGCTCATCTGCAGCAGCATATTCCTTCCTTTGGAAACATGCGCCCATCCATGAATGATTCACCCTCGGGATTTTCCATGATGCAGCAGCAACTGAGTACAACTGTGGGATTTGGTGCTGGAGACCAAGTGAATGGGATAAACAATTTGGCATTGAATTCTCAAAACAATGCAATGGTGATGCAGTTGATTCAGCAGCAGCAGCAACATGTACAGCAACAACAACAACAGTTACAAACACCACTGGCACAAAAGCAACCTGGGGGGCAACTTCAAGGTGCTCAGCTTCAGAGTGGACAAAATCTGGATATGCCATTGCCCAATCTTGTTGGATCCCAAGTTCCTCCAAATGACAATAGAGGGATGTCAAATACTATATCGTCTCTGGGCAATAGCAGTAGCAGCCTTGGCAATAATATTGCTTGCACACTGGGTCCAGGGCAATCAAAGCATATGCCGACCATGGAATATGGTTTGGATGTGTCTGACTCTAATGCATCAGAAGTAATTGGAAGAATGCACACTGTAGAGTACAAAAACAAGAGCGTTCCGGTGCTTAAACAAAATGATTACTCGATCCCCAGTACTACAATGTCTGCTTCTTTGACATCTATTGCTACTGAAAGTGGATTGAACATTTCAGGAATCAAGAGGCTGGGTGACATGAATGCCATAGTTAGTTCATCATTAACTGGGTCTGCAATTAATTTTGGCTCATCAAATGAACTTGGACAGAACTCCGGTCAAAGTGGGAGGAAAGGTTGGCAAATGCAAAATGTATCTATTAATCCAGATTTGAGTCAAACGGGTAGTGCTGTCTTGGGTCCACATCATGGCCAGTCTCCTCGTGGAAGCCAGGATTTGATTGTTCCTGGTGTGCATGATTCAGGACAGGTTAGAAGTTTTGGATTTGTTGGGAAAAGTCAGAGTCTTCCAAGCAGATTGGCCTCAAATGTTGGGTATCCTAGGATGTGCAATCACACTAAAAGTCAGAGTGAGCTGTTAGGAACTGATACTGGGTTGCGAGTGAAGGCTGAAGATGTATCAGAATTTTCTCGTAATTCAAAAAATTTGAGCAGCATGCATTCCGAGCAGTATTTTTCAGATGATTACATGAGCATCTTCTTCAGACAGGTGTGCAAATTGTTTTTAAGATTTTTATTTGTAATATGAAATTTGAAATTAATTCTCAAGTTGCATTACTGATAGAAAATTTCTATTTGTTGAACTCTTTTAGGCTTTAGCCATCCACACACGTCTAGATTGTGTAGCAATATTTTTTTTTTAATCGGTAAAAGGCCAAAGCCGAATTTTATTAATAAATAAATATAAATGTTCAAAATTTCTGGTTCATGGGAGCATACCGGTGGGAAAGAACGAGTAAGAAAACCCCCGGTTGTAGCTCGTGATGCTCTAATAGCTAATTGAATTAACAACAAGACGGCCAAGAACCGCACCGAGATACAATATAAGATTATGCCCAACCCAACCCATCTACAATACCAGTTTGGAATACTGGCTACTGAGTAAACATCCGATTTCAGTAGTAAAGTTGCCCCTTGGCTCTTCATAAATACAAAGCAAAGTAGCCTCCTTACTTGATCAACCAATCTTTCTTCTTTTCCTTTGACCTCCCCTGCTTCTGCTTCTGCTTCTGTTCTGCTTCTTTCTCTTCTTCTCTTTACTTGATTGTGTAGCAATATTATTCTATGATATTGGGTTTCGTTTTATATGCCATAATTTCTATGAATATGCTGACACACACTCTTACTTCATGATACACACACACACGGGATCTTGTTAGATAGGATCCACATTTGTATGGTGAAATGATGGCTGCTTTTTGTTATGTAAGGATTTTATGCACACATTCATTACATATACCTACACATTAATAGAAAGAATGGTTTTAGTGCAAGACATAGAGGCTTGATGTTGTATGAATTTCCCGCCTGCTTCACACGGGATCTTGTGAAATAGGATGGCAGAACAATAATTGCTTTTTGTTAAAAGATTGAATTTGTCTAAAAGCATTATGTAGGCACTTGTGTGATTATACGTGTACCTACTCATGATTTTACTGCGAGAAATGTAAATTATAAAACAAGCAGAGAAACAAAACAAAAACAGAAATAACGACTATGGTCCCGTATGGAAGGAAGGTTTAGACGTACTTAGTAATAATGATGCATAATGAGATAATGAATATGGTCCTGTTTTTGATGGATAGGGCTAGTACTTAAAGCTATCAATATTTGGTATTTTATCATTTATGAAAGCTAGTTTTATCTTCTGTTTGTCGAATTATTGTACTAATAATTCTAGGGGTTGGGTTATGTAAATGCGCAGCAACAGGAAGGGCTGGGTCTGGCAGATGGTGATTTCAATTTGGATGGGTATCAATTGGATAATATCCCATGCTAAATGAAAATATTTGTACTATAACTTCGTTGGAAAGATGGTCTTCTCCTCATCAATCAGAGCAGTACATAGCCCAATGGTGCAGGTGACATGCGAAGATTGTCTTCTCATCATTAATCTTTTATATATGCACAGTGAAGAAGTGCGTTTTTGGACGTGAGTGGACTAGCTGGAAAAGCTTCTTTCCAGATGTAGATGTATACTTGTATCATAATGCCTTGCTTCTTGACTGGGTGGGTCAAAGTTTCCTGACATGCATTCTCATCACTTTTTAAGATTAAACTCCACGAGTTTGCCTTATTAATATGACATTTGGATTAAATAGATTGAATAAGGGAACTAATCGTTGCCAAGACTATACTGTATGTGTTTCATCAAATTAACTGCTTTTAGCAGGAAATTATGCCTAGCCCAACTTTGAAGAAAATTCTTGCTACGTTTCTTTTTAACATTAATTAGTAGCTGGAAGAACTGACAGATTGATTTTAGACTTTCTGCACTTGTGGTGGACTTCAAGTTCCTATAACAGGAAACTTGCCTCACTGCAAAAGGTGGACATCCTCTACATAAGTATGAGGAAGTAGAATTATTCAGCATGGAAGTACCCGGCTTCCAGGGAATAACAGGTATTAGGTACATCTCAGGAATTTTTTATTTTCAATGTAGGCGAAACATCCAGTAAATTATTTTTTTAGCTTTTTACATCTTGTCTGTAAATTATAGGTCTTTGTTGTCCAAATAGAGGCATTTGTGATATGTAATCACCAAGACTTACTATTGTATTATTCTCCCTTCTCTAGTTTTGTTTTTGTGCATATACGCGTTAGTGTGTTTCTGCAAGCAGGTTGTTTGAGCCGGAAAATAGCATGGCAAGAGCAATAACTGTTGGTTGTTATATCAACTTGACCGCCAGTGAAAATTTAAATGAAAACATCCCTTTGCTCTATAAGTTGAATTCTATGTGATTCCTTTCATGCTTTTTCCCGTGATCTTTTGGGTTTTGCTTGTGAATATATGAGCATACACGCTTCTGTGCATGTTAATTTTTTTAAAATTTTCCTTGAGTTCTTATTCCTACATTTCAATGAATGTTATTTCAAAGGAATTAAAGCTTGGATTTCACTGACATTTGTGCCAGAACATGAATCACAAATTTATAGTACCTGAGGGCGAAATATAAAATGTCTGGGATTGAATTTTATTATGGTATGTTCCCTAAACCCAAAGTTGGAATATCCCGGAGTTGAATTTTAGAAATAAAAGAAAAGTACAAAAATATGTCAAATCCTTCAAGTGCTTTTAAAGGCATTTTTCCAAATCAAGGGACAAGGACATAATGCCTCGAAACATACTAAGTTTTGTGCATAGCCCCTTTCTAAGGGATGGTGTATTGGGAGCTGAATGTCGCATTTTCTTGTTTTGATTTGTTTTATAGCGCTTCCTACAGCACTTTGTCCTGTTGACCCCAATAACCAGTAACCGTTAGGGGGTCCAATAACCACGACCTTTTTGTCCTGTTGATCCCCCCTCCCCTCCAAAAATAAATAAATAAATCTTGTTGATAGCCATCATCTACAAAACAATAAAGAGCCAAAAGAAATTACTTGCATACCCAATTACCGTTCACCATGTCACTAATAAATAAACACTACAAGTGCACGACTATTGGTACACTTATGTTTGTAATACACATCAACTTGTACCAAACAAGTAACATTGTGGATAATTTTTTTTTCATTGTTTACAATTACAAATACAATGGATTGCTCCAAGACAAAAAAAACATATTCTATTTATGTACTATACATATTGTATTTATGTACAAATATGCACAACTATTGGTGTATAATATACTTTAATACAAATAAAATTGAACTTGCAATGCTCTCATCTGCACATTCACCCACAAATCCTATGACATCCTTAGACAATTACTCCAACTCCAATTTGTACCTGCATAGACAACTAATGGTGTAAGGCTCGCCAATAAACCAAATAAACAATGAAAAATTAAAAAAAGCCATCGTATGAACTACAAAATTAATGTCAAGCAAGTGCAAGCGCACCATGAAATGATCGAATCTTTCCCATTCTATTTTCAAATTCAAATTTACCAACCACAAATTAGTGAACAAATTCCTATAAGAAGCCATTTCCAATGACATTTTCATTGCAAATTCTCTTAGTTTGCATTGATTATTCTTTGCTGTCTATGTTGGGTTCATTATTCTCCATAGAATCCCATAGCCGCTTTCGAAGATTCTGCTCTTCTTTAGGTTGGTACCCTGAGATGTCATTTATTTCATGTTTTTTTTCCATGTGTTTGCTCATTGTATGTTTATATCTATGTTTTAACTATATTCATTACTTAGATGCATTTAATTATAATGTTTCGAGTTAGTAAGGTATTCACACTATGCATTACTTACAGGCATTCGAATTACATGTTCTCACATAACACCGTTTTCAGTTAGTGCAATTCATGTTTTCATATATCAAGCTACTGTTTATTGTATGCATTACTTAGACACATTCAAATAATATTGTTTTGAGTTATTAAGTTGTTCACAATATGCATTAGTTAGAGGCATTCAAATTTTAGGTTTTCACATTACACTGTTTTCAGTTAGTTATTTCTTGTTTTTAAAAATCAAGCTAGGGTTCACTGTATGCGTTACTTACATGCATTCAAATTATATTGTTTTGAGTTAGTAAGGTGTTCACAGTCTACATTATTGTAATTGCATTCAAAATTCATGTTCTCACATTACATTGTTTTCAATAAGTTATATCATGTTTTCATCAATCAAGTTATTTCATGTTTTCACTGTATGCGTTACTTACATGCCTTCAAATTATATTGTTTTGAGTTTGTAAGGTGTTCACAGTATGTCTAGTTAGATGCATTGAAACTTCATATTCTCAGATTTTATTGTTTTCACTTAGTTATTTCATATTTTTTTTTAATAAATCAAGCTAGTGGTCATTGTATGCATTACTTACATGCCTTCAAATTAGACTGTTTTGAGATAGCAAGGTGTACATAGCATGCCTTCAAATTATAGACTGTTTTTAGATAGTAAGGTGTACATAGTATGCATTACTCTAACTCAAAACAATATAATTTTAATGCATGTAATCAAGGGCACATGTTTTTATACCCCGCGAATGACCCAACAAAATCTATTGACACCTTATACCTAACGACTTAAACACATTTGCGACCAAATTGGGGCCATAACCTACCCACCTAGGAGCCTTATAAACCAACTTTTATCCTTCCCGTTTTTGCATTCTCGAAGTTTCAGTCCACCACTCTCATTTGCTAAGCTTATATTAATTGTATGCATTCTTAAGTTGACATTGATTATATGCATTTGTCTTATATTATACTGTGACATTATTGCATGGAATGTCAAAGAAATGGGGTACATTGTTGATAATATAATTAAGTATGTTAGTTTAATCATGAAATGTTATTGTATTCATTTTCTTTTACGGTTTCTTGTTTGTTTCAACCATTTCTCTGTATTGAATCTAGGGTTTGAGTTGGTCCATCAATTTTTTTAATAATACTATCAAATTATTACATGAAATGTCTCCGCATTGTTAAGTTTACAATTGACTTAATGAATATCTCTTTACTTGTTCACTCTATGCATTTCTTTGTAATCACCGAATGTATATAATGCCAATGTTACATTGACTCTATTCATTATTAAGCTTACATTGACAATATGCATTGTAAGTTTACATTGATTGGTTGCATTGTTAATCACATTTACTCCTACCTGTGATATGGTAATGAATCGCGGGGTTGGAAATATCTGAAATCATGTCCTCATATGCACTACACATACATACATACATACATACATGTGTGTATATGTGTATTTCTGTGCACACATACATACATAAATATATAACTATGTACTTACAACCACATATATTTGCGTATACACATCAATATTTGTGAATGATTTAACATGCACTCTTAAATTTAAACAAGTAAACCCAGGTATGTGGTAATTGGTAAACGACTAATATGCACAAAGTGGTTGCAACTTAAGTCAGTACCATGGCACCCAAATGAAAGTCAAAGACAATAAACACTGGAAAGAGAAGTATAATAGTAACTCGTGACGTGCACTTCATAGATACAGAGGTGGATGTAGAGGTCAATGGACAAGAAGATGTTGTTAATGGTTCTCTTGTTAATGCATAAGAAGTTTGGGTTAATGCTTATACTGTCAATGTAGAAGAAGTCAATGCACAAGAAGGCAATGGAGGGTAGGTGGCCTCAACTGACCTGGCCTCTCCAGCCCCAATAAGACAGTGAGATATTGTTGACATGGATGTTGCAGTTAGCAACGTCGAATGTGGCCAAATGTCATTGAGGGTTGCAACAAAGAAGTGGAACATACTCGCTTCCAACTTGAGGGCGTGGTTGATGGGAACAACAATCACTAAGAGGAGGCCAAAAATAATTTTAATTGTTGAAGAGGAGGAAGTTGTGCAGTGGTGCAGAGACATGGCATATATTGGGCATGGTCTACAAGTGACTCAGCTGCAGACAGTTGTGGCCCAAATTACTACATCAAGGGCCGACCCATTCACTGATGGCTTGCCAAGGAGATCATGATGGATAGGTTTCAAACATTGCCACCCTGACTTGACAATTAGAACAACAGAAGGAGTGGACATAGATAGGGCTATACAACTTCGTCCATCTATTGTGGCAAGTTTCTATGACAACTTGGAAACTATGTACAATCTCAACCACTACAACTCCAGCAAAATTTGGGACTGCGATGAAACAAGCATGCAAGTTGGAAGGAACTGTGGAATGAGTAATTGCATGATAGGTATCCAGAAACGTTTCACATCTCATCTCAAAAAGTAGGTAGTGGACCAGTACCCTTGCATGTGTGAGCGCAGCTGCTTTGAGCATGCCCGGGTTTTACTTGTTCAAAGCGAAGAGACACAAAAAATTACATTGCCAATTGTGAGCCAGAGGCATGCATGTCAATACAATAACACACATGGATGACGAAGGATATTTTTCTCAATTGGCTTGAAAACTTTGCTAGAACCATCCCTGACGAGCTCTCTCCCTTAAACAAGGCACTACTCATATTTGATGGGCATGACATCCACATGACCTGGAGGATAATTGAAGAAGTAAGACATCCAGGAATAGACTTGCTAACACTTCCTGCAAATACCAGCCACAAGTTGCAACCATTGGATGTGAGCGTATTTGCTCCTTTTAAAACATACTTCAAACAACATAGGAATGTGTGGTTGACAAACAACCCTCAGATTGAAAGTGGACGTGAAGAGTTGGCAACTTTGGCCAGCAAAGCATTCTTGCAGGCATTAACGCTAGGCAATGTAATGAGTGGGTTTTGCAGGACAAACATTTGGCCACTCAACCGACATGCCTTAGTGAATGATATGAGGCCAAGAGATGCTTTTGTTGTTGAAGAAGTTGAGCGTCAACTGGAATCAGATTGTGGTGCAAATGCAGGTCAAGGCGAGGGAGAGGTAATTGTAGTAGAGGCATTTATGCAAATGAATGGTTATAGTGAAGATGCAATTGATGGTTTTGTGAGAAGGTACAATGATAATATTGGGGAGACAACAAATGATGCATTTGAGGGTCTGAATTTTCATCCACAACCATCACAACCTGAAACAAAGATGAGCAACCAACCAATAATGATGGAATGGACAATGTAAATGGACCGAGTTTGCCAACTCAAGCTTCTACACATGATTGGATGGAAGAGACAACCACTAATCTCGATCAACTCATAAATTGTGTCAAGGAGGTATCCCTTTCAATGCCCTCATCACCACATGTCGATCCAACTGAGGCAGTTCACTACTTTACAAATGCCTCAAACTGGGAACAACCAGATAGTTAGGTGTGTGATGATGCATTTGACACAAGTGACCATGATGTTGACTTTGTGTCATGCATGATACTTGACAACCAACAAAAACTAAGCAATACCAACGGATTCCTCATACTTCCTGTGTAAAGAATGCATAAATCTACACGTGGAGGTCATTTAGGGGTGCTTCGTCTAAGCAGGCAATCACATATACAAACATCCGATGAGTACGTTACACAACTTCATGAACAAGAACAAATGAAGAAGCAACATTAAGAGAACGCACAACACAAGGAGTAGATGAGGAAGAGGAAAGGTGAAAGAGAGGCAAACATGACAACAAAAAAGTATTGAGGGTACAGAGGCAAGAACAAAAACTGAGAGAAGATGAGGAGAAAACAAAACGAGCAGAGGAGAAGGCACGACAAAAGGAATAGGTCAGGAAAGAAAGAGAAGAAAACACAAATCAGCGTAAAAGACAGGAAAGAAGGGAAATATTGTTAGTACGCCTACCACACCTCTACCCTCACAACACCCAACTCTGCTTGACATGTTCAACCTTCTTGCCCTGGCCTTAGCAGGAATTGTTAATTCACAACAAGGGACTACCCTTGAATCCTCATCACAGATGGCAACCAAACCTGATCAAAGCAACACATTGCTCGCTCAACTTGTAAATCTCATTTAGAACACTCCTAATCAACTGACATCTCCTACAAGTGGAGGAGAGAGTAATGGTAGTGGATACGAGGCTACTCGTCCCTTTCCTGGATTTATGGAAAACTAAGGTGAATTGTAGACATTGTAAAATTTTGATCGATGTGGCAGCCCGTTTCTTGGCTATGTTGTACTTAATTGTAATCATGTGATATGAAAAGAAACGATGGTAATGTTGCGTGTACGGTGAAGTAGACCACAACTATGTTTTTGTTTATGGATAACTAAGGTGTATTGTAGACATTGTAAAATTTTGATCAATGTGGCAACACAATTTTTTGCTTTGCTCTACTTAATTGTAATCATGTGATATGAAAAGAAACGATGATAATGTTGCTTATACGGTGAAGTAGACGACACCTATGTTTTTGTTTATTGAAAGAATACAATGTTCCAAAATTGTCTATTATGTTTCATTTTTTTTTGTAGTTATGCATATTCTAATTTCTTTGTGTTCCATTTTTTTGTGTAATTCTCACCCAGTATGGATCTTTACAAGGTTTCAAGTAACTTGAGAAGGACAACTTTCGCCTGAGTCAGCTTGTCAAGCAATGCTACATGTTCGACAAACTTTTTATTGGAAAGAAGATCCACCTCAACCATCAGTTGATGCTCATTTTGCAGATTTGGATATTGGACAACGAGACAACACATCCGACATAGAGGAAAGAGAATATGATCCACAATGTGAATCTCCTAATGGAAGCTATTGATAATATGATTTAGATAATGAAAGAGGTTGTTATAATTGGAACCTAATTTGTAGTTGTTGTATATCCTTGTCTATTTTTGAGAAAGACTTTGATCTATAATGTGTATCTCATAATGGATGCTACCTATTGTTCATATAATTATAAATGATGATAATGGAAGCGGTTGTTATAATTGGAACATGCATTTGTAGTTGTCTATCCTTCTCTATTTGTTAAAGAGACTTTGATGCACAATGTTAATATCCTAATGGAACCTACCTATTGATTCTATGATTATAAATGATGATAATGGAAGTGGTTGTTATAATGAATTTAGATTTATGTTTTGAGATGAAGGACTAACTATTTGTCTGAACCTCCTATAAAAATGAGACATACAATTGGGCCTTGCAATACCAATGTCCATTTGAGTGGTTGTTTTAAACTTGAAACAAATGTAGAGGGAATACGTGGTACATAGTGCACAATTCACAACTACTAGATATTTTTAATTCCACACTACATAATGAATCAATTTCAAGAATATTTTATTATTCTCATTTTCAGAAATAAGATTAATAGTGAAACAAATACTACGCTAAACTGACAAATAAAATGAATTTCAGAAATATGAGCAATAGATAAAATGATTTTCATAACAAAAAATGCAAAGAATGTATCAGTGCAGATTCCTCACACTTCCAGTTCAAAGAATGCAACAATGCACATTTACCAACTATTAAAAAATCAATTCCACACTACATAATGTATCAATTTAAGAAATATTTTATTATTTTCAATTTCAGAAATATGATTAACAATGGAACAAATAATAAGTTAAATTAACCAATAGAATGAACTTCATAAATATGAGCAATAGATAAAATGAATTTGACAACAATAACTAACAATGTTAAAGAGATAATAATATTTTCAAACATTTGTAATCAACATTAAAAAAAACATAAAACAACAGTCTACTAGTTCATAGCCTTAGTAAAGTCGAGAAGACTTTACCTGCATGTGGCTGATGTCTTCTATGTTGTACTTGTCATGTGTTATAGCTTTACCTACCTAACATGGAGTCATGGTAATAATCATAAAGTAAGATACATGTATATTGTAACGCCCCGCCAGGGAACCCAAGAGAGATCAACCTAAACATGTCCCTAAGTGTACTGAATATTTTTTTTTTTTAAAGTTAACATAAAGAAACATACAACCATGCGGAAGCAATTACCATATATACACATGTCTTACACTCACATAGATTACACGACTCAAGGGTTCCATGATGTTGAATTACTTAAAGAAAAGCACAACTAACATAATAACAAAAGAGTTCATCTGATTATTCATAACAAATACAACTTACATAACCATAACTACAATCCTCATGGATAACCATGAAACTACCATAAACTCACATCCACTGCACATGTCGTAGGGTATGTGGTAATCACTCTAATCTACTTACTATTACAATTTTCAAATTAGGTATCACATGCGATACCCTAATACAAGATTACAATAATGAAATACATAATTAATGAAGAAGGAACATAAAGAGCTCATCCGCAATGAACCATCAAGCACCTGGTACAAGGACGTCGAATCTCAATGGATAAAGAATCACTACCACCCGTCCGTGTGGAACCACAAAGGTCCACCCCACCGTGCTGAGGAGATAACAACAGATCCCAATCGGATATCCAAAACCAACAAGACATAACCACTAAGCAAGGGATCCTGATAGCTCTCTAATCCGGTGTACTAGTCATCATAGAAGGTAAGACTCACTAATCCAGAGGCAACTAACAACGTAGGAAATCTAGCATGTGTAAAGGAAGGTGTCATCATGTAGGTCTACCCTCAAGTTCAGCCCAGATAATCACAACGGATTTCGGCACCCA
>MU224522.1:4194543-4207897 GCA_018584345.1 Thuja plicata | reverse complement strand
TTGACAATTCTTGCACATGATATGCTCGGGCTTAGTCATTGTCGGTAAGCCTCTGACATTCCTTTTGTTGCTTATCTTTATCATGTTTTCAAAGTTCACATGACACAATATTTTGTGCCACAACCATATGTCTTCGTTTCTAGCCACCAAACAAGTGGTGTTAGTGTCATCAAGATAGAAAAGATTAGCTTTTGTCTGTTCACCGATACCAATCAACCTTCCTGATTTATTGAAGATATTTTCCTTCTTATTTTAAAATGCTACTCTGTGACCTGAATTGTTCAACTGAGAAACACTTAACAAATCATAATTCAGTCCTTTAACCTAGTAAGCATTTTCACATTTTATCAAGTTATTCAACATTATGGTTCCTTTACCTTCAACTGGACAAGGTGTATCTTTACCCATTCTTACTGAACCACCATTATAGTATTCAAAAGTCTCAAACTTTTGTTTATCACCAGTCATATGATGAGCGTAGCCACTATCTATGATCCAGACATCATTTTTACTAACTTTAGATATGAGTGCAGTCTCTACATACCTTTCTTCATCTTCATCTGAATCATCCTTCATGGCTACAAATACCATCTCGAAGTCTTCTTCTGATTCGGTGTCAGTTTCATCATCTCTGTTCTCAGCTAGGTAACAAGCTTTCTTCCCTTTGTTCTTGTAGTCTCGGGTATCTCTCTTGTCAGATTGTCGGTTGCTTCGGTAATCCCTGTTATCACTTCTATCAAACTTCTTCTCATATGATCTATCATTTCCTCTGTCATCTTTTCTTCGGTTTGGACATCTTGCAGCAAAGTGTCCAACCTCTTTAGAATTGAAACACACAAGTGGTAATTTACCTTTGCATTTACCTTTGCCTCTCTGCAATCTTCTGGCCATAAGTGCTTCTATCTCATCAAGTCCTTGATCTTCACTATCACTATCACTATCATTTCTAATAGCATGTCTATGACTTGAATTACTTATCTTTAAAGAAGATTTGAATGCAGATTCTACAGATGGTAAGACACTATTATCAAAGTTTTTCATCTCAAATGATATTAGTCTACCAATTAGACTATCTAGAGTAACTGTATTGCTTGCAACTGCTCTCATTTCTCGAATAGCAGAAACTCTAATAACATATATAGGCAATAAGGTTCATAAGATTTTACTTACCACTGTCCCCTCTTCAAGTGTACCTCCAACTCCTCGGATAGCATTGACTACCTCTTTTATTCTGTAGCTATACTGAGTGATATTTTCTCCTTCTTTCATCCTCAGGTCATCAAACCTCCCTCTTAGGCTTTGTGCCTTTGCTCTGAGTACATTGACATCTCCTCCATTTACAAGATTCAACTTATCCCACATTTTCTTTGCAGAGGTGCAGGTTTTGACATCTTCAAACTCAACATCAAAGAGTGATGATGCAAGTTCTATCATCATGCAGTTATGCTCATGCTTAACTCTTAATTGCTCAAGAGTATGAGGTCCATTAGGCAACACATATTCAATATCTAAGTATTGAACAATATCATTTCCAATACCTGATAGGTGGAGTCTTATTCTTCTTTTCCATGATGCAAGGTTCTCTTTATTCAACTTGGGCACATCTCGTTTGTTCATCTTGTGATCTTTTGCTTGAGTTGTTAAACTCCCTTTCTAAGCACACAAGCTTTGATACCAATTGTTAGTAATAACTGAGAGGGGGGGTGAATCAGTGGCCTCAAAAGTATTCGAATAATCAACCCTTAAAAATTAATAACACAATATTATACCTCTAGTTATCTTCAGTCCTATAAGATGAATGCCTCCAAATAATTCTATCAAATTACTACTCCTCAGAATGCTTTGTAAAACCTTCTACTGTATGTTTACCGAAAATCAGTCTATTAATTTACCGAAAGACATTAAATTATCTAGAGTATACCAATCAATCCAATTAAGTTATGTGAAATGCAAAAAACTAAAGTAATGAATCATAGACACATTGATACATGGATTTGTTGGATGATATCAGCTTTGGTTACTGATCATCCTGTTGATATTCATGTTTTGTCACTGATGTCAACATATATTTCTATGGAGAAGACAAACTGACTACTTAACTAGAATGAGTGTACAAACACTGTACGGATGATTCAGAAGGATCAAAGTTGGATTTATGCAGAAGGTTATGTCTTGACCTTACTCCTAAGGTTGCTTGAATTTATGTTACATTGTGTGGATATTACAATTCATTTGGTGAAGACTATTTTTTCTGGACTGCAAATGTGATTCTGGACAGAGAAGGTATTTGTGTTTTGGGTATATCTTATTGAGGAAGATGTTTTAGAACTTGCAAGCTTACTGATAGAGAGCCAGCATATGATAGTGAAATGGGTTGAGTTTGATTTCTATTTGGGTATTGATGACATCAGCCATCGCGTGTGTTATGGATAAGACCTATTTCCTGGCCGACTTTAGACTTGTAATGTGTGGAAATTAATTATGAGAGTGGATTGCGGATCTGGAAGTATTTTTGATGAATTGTAAATGTTGTATACTTGTTATAGGTACTTTGTGTATCTTAGCAAGGGCTTATGTAATTATTTGTATGATGGGGAGCCTTAATGGGCTGACCTAGTTAATTATGTATAAGGAAAGCTTAACTGGCCGACCTAATGGGTTATTGTAAAAGGGTATATATGAGTGATCTTTTCATTGGTGAAAAGTGTGGTAGAGAAAGAGAAGAGCAGAGATTTGTGAAGCTGCGAAGCTTGACTGTTGGATAAAGAGCAATGTTGATACTTCATTGGAACTGATCAAGAAAAGACAGTTTCTATCATACAGTTCACTGGATTGTGTATTTGCTGTATACACTTGATGCAGATTGTAAATCCTTGAGGGTGGCTTTAACCTTCTTTGGGCAGTGTGCCTTGGCAGTGAGCCTACTATTTCCTTTGACCCCTAACATGGTCTGTCTCCTAACAGGGACTGTGTACTGTAATGTTGTAACAAGCTCCTAATAGGGCTAATATCTTTTAATAGGGATACTATGCTCTTAGTACATTATTTGTGGGTGTTAATTCCCACTGGGGTTTTACGTTTAACAGGGTTTCCTCGTCAACAAATCTTGTATTATGGTGTTGTCTATCACTATGTTATTATTTACATTTGTTGATATGGTTAATACAGTTTAAAGCTTAATAATCTATACTACAACTGATTCACCCCCCCTCTCAGTTGTCTTGTGGATTGTTATTCCTAACATGATTTTTAACGTGGAAACCATGTTAAGGGAAAAACCACTTGGGACCGGTAACCCAAAATTTTCACTCTTCTGAAGTGAGCTCGGTGAAGAGCCAACCCTATTAAAGGTTACAAACACACTATTAGGTGTGACCTTGTTAGAAGATTTGAAAGTTTAGTCTGTCACTTGATATCGGGCATCTCTATGCTATCATCTTTGATCAAACACTCACTTGGACTGTCAATTGGTATGTGGCATCTCATGCTATCTTCATGATAAATCTTTTTGATTCTCCATTAGATGTATCTCAATATAGAAATGATCTTTAAATCCTGCTCGGTTAAGAGACTTTTTGAATCAATGGTTAAACTAAAGGAGTATGATCTATTCACATATACAACTTATACTTGCAGATTTTCAGATCTATTATAATATCATAATATAATCTGATCAATATATCTCTGTTATACCTTTGATCCACTTTGATTCTGCTTGGTGATGTTGTTCTCTGTTGCTCAGTGTCCGCATAAAACTTTAGCTCTTTCCTTAGCTTGATTGATCAGTACTGTATGAAGTTTCTCTTCAACAGTTCCTCTTTAGCATCCTCTTTTTCATTCACTCCCCTTGATCCGTAATGAATCAAGTTTGTCTCTTAAATAGACATGATATCACCGTTGTTAGGTTCTTGATTTATTGATCTTGGCGTGATCCACAATCTTAGCCAATTAGATTTAAAGAAAAACTCATATTTTATCTCGCTGAGATCTTCTTGCCAACTGGAAAAAAAATCTTTAAATCCCTTACTTATCTCTGGCTTATCTTGTCGATGAAACAATGATAACTACCAGTTAAGTCTATATTTAGCTCTGCCAGCTAGATATTTTGTCATTTATGAATTTAAGTTATTTTCGATGTTTAACTCTTTGATAGCGTCGGTCAACACTCCAGTTCTCCTCGGGCTTCTCTTTTGGTTTACACTTTGTTTTTGGCCGTCGTGTATGCTTGTGATTCTGCTCGTCGGTAATGCTCATCGGTGTTCTTGCTCGGGCATCACAGTGACTTGACAGTCAGTGATCTCTATCCGTTGGGTTTCATTGACCGTCGGTGTTTGTAGTCACATTGTGAATACTTGTCTTTTATGCATTACAGAAAGCATAATCTTTATCTCTCTAATTCTCTGAAGTCTTTGACACTTTGATTATAACCGCTTAGATTATATCAAGTTGACATCAATGAAAATACAATCTATTAACTGATTTAATGTCTTGAATTATCCTTCTGCATTTTGGTGATCAACTTAACATCTTCAAACATTTAATCAGTTACATGTCATCATAAACATCAATTTGAGGTGCTACTTAGGAGTGGTAGACCAAAACCTTGTTGCATGCAAACCAAGAATGGTTGTGGGCAGAGTAAAAGATTGTAAATGAGTACAATAACATTTTATGACTAAAGTAGAAGATTTGAACATATTATCAATAATGTCCCCTTTTTCTTTGACATTCTATGTAATAATGTCATAGTATAATATAAGACATGCATACAATCAACGTCAACTTAACAATGCATTCAATCAATGTAAACTCACAATGCATAAAATCAATGTAAGCTTGGCATTGCATACATTTGATGACTACAAAGAAATGCATAGAGTCAATGAGTAAAGAGAATACAATAAAATTTTGTGATTAAACTAGCAGATTTAATCATATTATCGATAATGTCCCTTATTTCTTTAACATTCCATGTAATAATGTCACATTATAATATAAGAAAAATTCATACAGTTAATGTAAACTCAACAATACATTCAGTAAATGAAAAATAACAATGCATTCAGTCAATGTAAACTTAAGAATGCATATAGTCAATGAAAGCTTGACAATGCATACATTAATGATTACAAAGAAATGCATGATTACAAAGAAATGCATAGACTCAATCAGTAAAGAGAAATTGATAAAAGTCAATGTAAACTTAACAATGCAGAGACATTCCATCTAATAATTTTGTAGTATGCTCAAACAACTAAATGGACCGAATCAAACCCCCAATTCAATTTAGAGAGATGGTTGAAACAAAAAAGAAACCGTAAAAGAAAATGAATACAATAACATTTCATGATTAAAGTAGGAGATGAAATCACACTATTGACAATGTACCCCATTTCTTTGACATTCCATGTAATAATTTGACAGTATGATAAAAAATAGATGGACCAAATGAAACCCTCAGTACAATACATATAAAAAAGTTGAAAAAAACAAGAATACAAAAAATAAAATGAATACAATAACATTTCATGATTAAACTAGTAGATTTATGAAGACATTAATTTTTCCATTAGTATGCAAAGGGAAAACAGTTCTTTGAACCGTCAGTTAAAGTTACACCGAAAGAAAAATCTCAGTTCAGACCGAAAGTGCTAAGTATAGAGAAACCCGACGACACAAGTTTTATAGTGTAAACCGAAAGTGCAACCCGAAAATGATACAGAGGAACCCGACAAGAATGTTACACTATAAACCAAAAGAATAGAAATCAGAGGAACCCGACAGAGCAAAGGAACCCGATAGACAGTTCAACAAGGAACACCGAAAGACTTTTGGAGCAACCCGGGCATCAGACACCGAAAGTCAGTTATATCCCGAGAAAAGTAGATCTGACTTCCACATCGGATAAAACAATTATGTTTTATATTTAGAGTTTTGATTTGATTTAAAACCATTTTCTTGAGGGACAAGAAAGATAATTTTAATTGTTTTAATCAGTCCAACTAATTAAAAACATGCAGACTAGGAGATCAAGGTCAAGTTGTAAACCTTTGATCATACAATTATCTTTGTAATATGTGAAACTTAATTGGGTCAATCTATTGTATAAATAGATGTTTAATAATTCCTTTCAATAAGTATGTGAGGATGATAGTAGCCAAGGAGCACATCTATGGATCAGACTGAGAGTTTCAAGTAGAACATGAAAAGATGAATTTTGTCATCAAGAACCAAGAATCAAGGCCACTGAGCAACATAGGTATTAATCAATCACATTAGGTGATACTTTGTACATGTGATTTTAATGGATTTGTAATCAACAATTGAGTATTTTTGTCTACATTCTAACAAGTGTAGAAAATATAATAAATCCTTTCAAGAAAGGTGGATTTAACAATCCTTTGTAAATCTTTTAACCAAGTGCACACTAAACAATGTTTCTAAAGCTTTTAACAGAGTAGACCTTAACCAGTCTCCACATAATACTCCTAACAGGGTAGATCATCAGAAGTGATCAAAATTGTAAGCCTTAACCGACCCCTTCCAATCTGCAGATAGTGAAGTTTTTGTGGGTGTCATCCCGAACGTAGTTTTTACCTTCTAACAGGGGTTTTCTGCGTTACTATATCTTGTGTTATGTGTCATTACATTTCACGAATGCTTATATGAATATTTACATGTTTATTAAGTTGATGAATTGATATAACTTACACAAAGAAATGATAGAACAGATCATTGGTAATACAATGGATTACTAAATGGATTAAGGTTAAAGAGAGAAAATTTTTAGAGGTACTGATTCACCCCTCCCCTCTCAGTACATACTTCCCATTATTTCCAACAATTGGTATCAGAGATAGATCTCTTATTTGGAAAAGTTTAAAAGAATTAAGAGAAAAGATCATACAATGGAGAAGTACAAACTAGACAAGAGTATTGAGAATCAGAAGCTAGAAATTCAGATCTTCTATGAGCAGTATAAAGAAGCTAGAATAAAGATGAGACAACTACTGGATGAAATAAAGATTATGGAATATCGTTGTAATGAAATAAAGTACCAAGAAGAAGAGATACCTGATCTATTTGAGTCTTCAGGATCTACAACTAGAAAAGCATCAGACACATCTGAAGAAAGCATCACAAATCTGAATGAAATCAATCAACATCTAGCTGGACAAGTGAAATCTCTACAAATCGGTCAAGAGACAAATGGTAAGAATGATTGATGTCATGAACAATTATAGACAAGCTGAGAAAGAAAGAACACTAGCTACTCATGACAAGAGGAAGATTACTGAAAAGCTACAAGAAAAAGATTCAGAAATACAAATACTGACGAAACATCATCATGAGATCACAAATCAGATTATTCTTATGAGTCAGGAGGCAAACATAATGAATACAAAACTCATTGAAAGAATAGAAGCTATCGGTGAGCTAAGAGAAGAAAATGAAAAGTTGAAACATGAAGTGAGAATTCAAAAACATCATAATAACATGATCAAGAGAGTTGAAGAAAGCACCAAAAGGAAGGATGGTTTTCTAGATGGACAAAGAAGAGTCAACAACAATACCAGACTAGGCTATACCGAGAATGGAGAATCACTATACCAAGATGATCCAAAGAATGTCTACACAAATCCAAGACCAAGAAAGTTGTCATGCAATCACTGTAGAAAACCTGGCCACACATCAAATGTTTGCAGGAGAAAAATAAAAGGTATTCCTAAATCCACACCTTTATTCATAGAAATTTGTTATAAATGTAACAAGAAAGAACATAAAGCATATGAATGTAAATCTGAGGTGAAATAACCAAAGAAGGAAACCTACATGGATGTCCTACTTGAAAAATGCATGGGCACACATCTCTTGAATGCTGGAAGAAGAAAAGGCAAGCATGAAAGCCTAAAGATCAAGAAACTGCTTATCAACCGAAAAGAGTCGGTAACTCATATGTTTGGGATTACAACACATGGGAAAAATGTACAACATGTGGAAGATTCGGTCACATAGCTGCAAATTGCATGAGACAATGGACAAGAAAGTCTAGGATCTAGACTAACCCCGGAATGACATGTCTACACTGTCATAAAGTTGGTCATATGAGAAAAGACTGCAAAGACTGAGTGACAGAGACCAACACCTTTTCCAATGGAAGCACCATTGAAGACATCAGGAAGATGAGAAACAAAATGTGGAGGAAAGCTACAAACACTAATGAAGTTGGACCAAGCAATGCAAATGGTGACACCTTATCCAATGGATTTGGTGACATCACCACCCCCACCTAAGCAGAACAAGTATGGAAATGCATTATACCAAGTTATATTTCGCATCAGATCCATTATACATTGATGAATTGCCAAATCGCCATGATTAGAGATGCACTATGGTATTACTTGTTACAATTCTGTGAACTCAATCTCATCAGTTAATGCTTACCAAACATAATCAGTGTGAATACAAAGCTAAGTTTTTTATACTTTCCGAGCATCGTCGGTTAACATACAAAGCTAAGTTTCTAATGTAAACTGAGATCCATCGGTAATCATAAATGTTGACATGTCTTCGCCATGCACCAAAATCCGTTTGTGAACGTAACAAGTTGACAGCTGCCCCGAAGCATCGCTTTCTCACTGAGAATGTTATTTATGTATCACTCGACAACTCTGTCTTCACACAATGAGAAGTGGTTGAGCATTTATGACACGACTTAGGGAAAAGTCTATAAATAGATGACGAAAGGGTTTCATTATTCACACAATGACTTGAGCGAAGAAGCAAAGTGAAACCAGAGCATGAAATGACCAGATTGCAGAGCGACTCCAACCCTATTCACAACACTCAGAAAGATTCCCAGCAGTTACAGAAGGTTGAAGTAAGTAATAACAATCACCGAGAACTTTGTTTTTATTTACGGGAAAAAGCCCTAAATTCTGAAATGATGACATCAACTTCAAGAACCTCCAAGATCAAGAATGATAAGAAGAATAAGGTCAATCTAATCAAGAATACCACCTGTGAAGAACCTCATTACAAGATATGTCCTGAGGTTGCTTCACAACCCAAAAATGCTGGTGCATTCTCCAGTATACCAGCTAGGGTTTTGCTCATTGAAGACGTGCGAGCATATATACACTGCAAGATTGCAGAAATAGGAGACCTGGAAGTTGAGAAAGCTTTCAAGAAGCTTTGCAATGATGGTGGAAAAATAAAGGAAGATAATAAGCATATTGAAGTGAAAGGGCTCACACATGCCCTACTATTCCCAGAGGAATTCAAAACTGAATAGATTCAGTTAGTACTGAGTAGGATACATGACCAAAAGATATGGCTGGATGAGCCAAAACCGATAACCAGGGATGTTATACACGCTGTTACTGGTTATGCCATAACCGATAAAGTAAAGGCTCTAAAGCACCCTCCTAAAGCTGACATTGAAAAGAACACATGAGCAGCATGAGATGGAAGATGATTAAAGGTATCCACCATTAAAGATGATGAAATGAAATTTGGAGCATGTGTCTTAGGATACAAGTTATTTCAGGCTAACATGATCAACAATATTGCATCCGGAGTAGTGTATACAACATGAAAAATTGTTAAGAAGGGATTGCAGTTGGATATGTTAGAACTTCTGGTAAGACAATTAGATGAGAACATGAAGACAATCAGGACCGCAAAGTCCTACTCATGTAAGTTTGGTTTACTCAACATGTGCATATTTTTCTATTTCCAAAAATCCTTCCCATCTATAGGAAATGTCAAATGGGACACTACCCAACCAGTGACCACATAGATTAGTGAGTTCATCAAATCACTAGGAGACAATTTTGAATCAGTCATGGATGAGTATTTTTCTGGATTCAAAGAAAGAATGCAGAAGACAGTTAGGATTCCAGATCAATTAGTAGAAAATTTCAAGACTGACATTTATTTTATGGTGGACACCAACTCAACCTACATCAAGCCACCTGTATTGAGGAAAAAATGGCTGGCACCACTTGAATATGAGGTGAACATAGATCAAGCATCAAATTCTATTGAGGCATTAATAAATGAAGCATTGGATAAATCACAACCTAAGTTTGGAACTTATGAGGAAGCCAAAGAAAGGATTAAAACCAGCTTAGTTGTGAAAAAGATTGAGAAAAAGAAAAAGAAAATGGTCAAGAATTTGAAGGAAAAGATGTCGGTGAATGAAGAGGAAAAAAAATAGACTAAAGAAACCGAGGGTCAATCACCCGTCAGTGAAGATGAGAAGGAGAGTGACTCATAATCCACAGAGTATGATTCACCACCTCCACCACCAGCAAAGAAACCAAGGACTACTGCTGCAACTAGGACCAGGAGTCAGACAACAAAGGATACAAGTCCTTCACCGATCAAGAAAGGTCAAGTAAGGACCTACAAAAGAAAACCACAAACAGGGAAAAAGGGGCCAACAAAAAGAAGAAATTTCCTCATAAATAGGGAAGACATTGAGGACACCGAAAAGGATGAACAATCTGTACAAGCTGTCAAGAACACACTACCTTCGACAATTGATGAGGTATGTGCTTCTATTATCAAATCAGGTACAACAAATGATCACAAGATTAAAAACTGGCTAACTATCACCGAGGACCAAAATAATATAGAAGAGGCAATTATCACAATGATGTGCGCATTCAAATATGTTCCAATACAATTGGCAAAAAGGATGCCAAAAGAACTTATGAATAGATTGTTGGCAAGATGGACATTTGTATTACATTATGAGAAAAATATTAGGGAAAGAGCCCTAGTCTCTGTCATGCCTCCCAAATCTAAAATGGAGGAGATTGAAGAAATGATGACGAAACACTCCAAAAGGTTCTCACCAAAGTTAAGAGCCTACCAAGTGCTTCAAGGACATATAATTGAGCTAGACAGGAAGAGTGAGGCTGAATGGAGAAAGATACTTGGTATACCTAAAAAGGATACAAGTCCTGAGCCACAAGCTCTTACCGAAAAGCAACAAAATAAAGATGATCAGGATAAATAGAGCCCTGAACACATTCTTATTACTAACGAGGATGTTAATGAAGAATCACTGAACACAAAAGCCAACAAGGATATGGACATTTCAGATGAAACATGGCCCAATAATACAATCATTGAT
Source organism: Thuja plicata (assembly GCA_018584345.1). Taxonomy (NCBI): domain Eukaryota; kingdom Viridiplantae; phylum Streptophyta; class Pinopsida; order Cupressales; family Cupressaceae; genus Thuja; species Thuja plicata. The sequence goes on along the minus strand of MU224522.1, from coordinate 4,196,751 downwards.
ATTACCGGAGCAGATCCTGCAGATGAGATACAAAAAGACGAAGATGTCACTGTTGTCCAAAACCAAACCGGCGAATAGGACACTACAACCGATTCTGTACAGGTAGACACACTAGGATAAATACCACTATTGATGAAAGCTATCAATATTATCTCGGAGAAGGAGAAGTCACCTGACAAAGATGCAAGCATACTCGAAGATAAGGGAAATGATAAAAAGAAAGATACAACCAATGAACATTTAGTCACCGGTGGAGGAAAAAATGTTATAACTATAGATCACAAACAAAAAGACGGAGATCACACCAAAGAGGATTCTATACAGGTAGACACACCAGGATATCATGTGGAGATCACACATGAAATTGCAAGTACTTGCAGGTTGGAAACCCTAGCGTATCGCTCATGGGTTTAATCATGAAAGATATTTTATAAAAATTCCCATGATTCTTTGCTCATCAAACTATCAAAAATCATGGTTCTTTCTTTGTTTACTTGCCAGATTAGGTTTTACAAGATTATAAGTTTATATGCTACAATTTTTTTTTTCTTTTGAGGTTTTTTGTGATAACCCCTCGGGTTATCCAATTCAACAACTTGCAATGTTTGTATTTATATTGAGATGTTTTTGCCAAGAAATGATATACAATTGTAATTAGCTAATTCAACAATGAATGCTGATGCAAATTGGAAAGATCTTAAAATCTGATCAATTGTTTTATTTGCAAACACAATATGTTCAATTTAGATTTCATACAATGCTTGGAAAATTCACTTAACATCTTACCTGAAAAATGAAGGCAAGAATTATTTGAAATTCTGGAAATGAATGTATGGCTGCAGCTGTAGATGAATTCTGGTAATACTGAAATTAAGTGCTGGTACTGTTCACGCCACTCTAGCGGATAGTGTTCACGCCTCAGTAGAAGCTGTATAAAATCTGCAATTAAATGCTCCTAAATCAATCTTCAATGGCTGCAATTACTGTCCTCTAGGTCTGCAATTGATATACTTTCAAAATATGCTCAAACCCTTGATATTTCCTAAGCTTTAATGCACAAATAGAACCTCTGTATGAAGCTCTCCTTAAGCAATAATTTGGTTGATCTCTCGCAACCTCAAAACTGCAAAGACACTGGAGAGTTCTCGATCTCCAATGTTGTAAATGATGGATTTCTGCAGAAACCCTTGGTTCCCTTCACAAACTTTAAAACTCTCCAAAAGATAAAGTCGAATGATCATTCAATAATGAGGTCGATTTGTCTTTGAGTGTCTTGCATACTTTCACCAAGTAGTCGATCCTCTTTGTGCTCTTTAATTCCATTTCAAATCCATTTTTCGGGTTTTATATTATGTCTTCAACTTGGGCGCTTAATAACATTTTATAAAGTTAAATAATAACTTTATAATATAATCATTAACAAATAATATCATTAAATGCCATTATAATTTTAATATCTCCATGATTACCCATTATCTCTCTATCCTGTCTGAACCTGTAGGTCAACCACTATTTCCATTGCACAACCAACTGCCTTACTAAAAATAGTAAGGGTCCTTCTCTAACAACCTTTGACTTACTATAAATAGTAAGTTCATCAATCTGAGCCCAAAATCATTGCCAGGGTAAAATCTAGAACCTAGCAAAGCACTGGAGTAGAGCGATGCCACCGATCACCCAAGTAACTGCATTTGAAGACCCTCTTTCCATATCAATTAGCCTACGAAGGTGAAAATGATGCGCAATGGAGAAAGAGAACACTGAGGGTGCAACTGAAGAGAGAATATCCCATTTTTCTTTGCAATTTGGACCATGATTGTTGGCCTGTACGAGAATGCCTTGCAAACAATTCAGTGATAATGTTGCAAGTGGGAAATGTATTTGTGAAGCATTCTTTTTTTGTTGCGGGTCAAAGTCGATACAGAGGACACAAATAACTTTGAATAGTCGGAGAGACAAGCTAAGTATCCGAGGACAATTAATAAGTTTGACTTGAAATGTGTATGTTCAATGTCACTAGCGATGGAAAAAGTAAATTGTATAAACCAAGACAAATGAAGTAAATGGTTTTTTTTCGTTAGAGTCAAGTTCCTCCTCACATGAGAAAGAATTAATATCTTGTAGATGAGAAGTCACATGATTTATTATTCAAGAACATCAATAAAATGCAGCTTTGACCATACATTTCTATTTTAATCAAAATTTAAA
>MU224522.1:4124050-4171078 GCA_018584345.1 Thuja plicata | reverse complement strand
GCATATTGGATAAAACAAACTATCTTACACACACACACACACACACACACACACACACACACACACACACACACACACACACACACACATATATATATATATCCAACAAACAACTCTGTTAGTTGGCTTGCAATAAACAAAATTATATTTAAAAATATATGCAAAGTCAGCTTCAAACTGTCACTCGGGTCCAAAAGACTACTCGGGTGATAAATTGTTACTCGGGTGATCCTAAACAGTCAAGTGATGTTGAACACTCAGGCGATGCTGAACACTCAGGCAACACTGAATGCCTAAGTGTTTTGAAACTAATTAACAATATGTCTTTCCATAAGGTCTACAATCTCCCCCTTTGGCATTAGTGACAAAAACACTTATCATTACATTTTAAATCTGATATGTCAAAACTCACCCTTACTAATTGCTCGAGTTTTGACACTTGCTCTGCTGCTCGGGTCCAACTGACTCTGTTTTTGTATTTTTCAAATTTTTTATTGTAAAGTATATCTTATTAACTATTCACTGTACATGTGTTTCCCTGATGATATTTATAATGACATTTTCCCTTTATACAATGATATTTCCCCTTTGTTTTTGACAAGAACACCAATAATGACATCTACAGGGTTATCCCAAAGTAGGATAGAAAATCACTATGTACCTTCAAAAAATGAGACAAAGTGTTGTCCCAATTGTCCTATATCACCTTCAAGATGTGCAATTCAACTTGCAGCTCTGCAGACAACTCTATCATTAGCTCGGCAACTGAGAAGTTGTTTTCATGAATGAGTGTCTTAGCATGTGTTATACATTTCTGCATTCCATCCATGTGTGGTAGAAGTTGGCTCTGGGTTGTTGTAAGATATTCTCTAGTCCTTGCTTCTTCTCTCAACACTTCAGCCTGTAGATCGGTAAGATACTTTATTTTCATGAAGTGAGCAGAACTGGTGCTCGGGTCAAGTGCTAATTGCCTTGCACTTTCCTTCATGTCTGCATCGATTGTTACTAACTTGTTCTTGATTTCCCTATTAAAGTTAGAGGAGTCACTTAGATTTACAAATAGTGCTACCACATTTTTCACAATGGTTTCTAGAGTGTTGATGATCTTTGTAAGCTGCACCTGGTCAATTGCAATCTTCTTTGCAACGCACTCTAGAACCTTGTTCTCAAATTTCTTCTCTGCCTTCTATAGTAACTTTTTGTAACGATTCATATCTATGTTGAACTTGTGGACAATGTCAACAAGTTGTTCCATTATTCATTCACTCTCATTGACTTCAATCTGCAATGCATCTACAAATATGCCTTTAACATCTTCAATTACTTTATTCCTTTGTCTTTCTTTTCAGAGTTTTTACTGTGAGGCTCTTTTCTTCCACATTTCTCCCAAAATATCCATTTTCTCTACAGATATGTTAGATAGATCCCAATTAGGAATCACAATTTCTTTATCCAGATCTATCTCATCAGTAATTAGTGCCTTTGCCTTAGGACTCTATGAAGTAACAATTTCCTTACCTTTATCTACCTCATCCTTTGCTATAGTATTCAATCCAATTAGGTCATTGACCTTTATAGTACCAATTGTTGGATCAATATTTATTGATGAATAAATAGTAGAGATGTCTACCTTTCCTTTTTGTGACTCGGGTGTGCATGTCTCAATAGTAAGAGGATCCTGTTGCTCGATCTTTGTCTGTTCAGATGTAGATTCTACAACCTTGTCTTTGCTCAGAGTTACTATATTGTGTATAGGAGATTGGGGTAGTGATTCCATTACCTCAACTGCAATCTACTCTGCGTTGGACTATTCAATAGTCTGTACCTTGGGTAGAGTATCATCATTTCCTTGTGCCGGAGGGTCTGTACTCGATACTTCTTCCTTCACATTGCCTCTTGCTATCTCAAATATTGATTTCCACACTAATGTGGCACGCTGAGCTACTTCTTCTATGTTCTTGTTCAATATTTGGAATGCCCTAAATCTGGGGGCTTGATTATTCTCATATTTTCTCAAGGCCTCTTTCACTTCTTTGCCTTTCATTGCACGCATGACCTGCTTCAATGTCTCTTCCCTTATATCTCTTTCAATTTGTACTACATTCTTCAAGGGAATATATACTGTCTTAAATAAGTCTTCAGTCATATAACTCTTCAACTTGGAAGGGTCATATTTCCACTTTTCCATCTTCTCCACCACTGCTTGCTCAATCTTCTTATTTTCTTCTTCTGTCCTAGAAGCATACTTCAATGACTTCAAAGAACTCATGGATCTTCCTTCTTTAAGGTCTTTAATCTTCTGATCAAGTATGGGTGTTGGTTTAGTGAAGACCACAATATCTTCTTCATCATCATCCTTATCATCACTTAATATATGTTTTCTCCTTGATCTCCTCAAGGTGACAATAGTAGTTCCTTTTTCCTTTTTCCTTTTTCTGTCTAGGTGTTGTCTTCCTCTTCTTCTGTGGAGGTTTAGTATCAATTTCTTCCTTTTCAGATTAAATTTCCTCTATCTTATCTGTATCCTCTATTTTAACTGTGTCCTCTTTACTGTCAGAGATGGTAGGAGATTCAGAGGTCTTTCCATACTTCTTGAATGTATCAAGTCTCTTTCTTCCTCTTTTCAATATCTTAGGAATCTCAATCTCCAAAGATATCCCGCTCTTTGCTTCCTCATATGTTCCAAAGTAAGGTGCCTTTGGATTGACAGGTTCATTCACAAGAGCCTCTATGATAGCTTTAGTGTCATCATTGTTAACTTCATATGGAAGGGGTTGTACCCATGCAACCCTAGGCTAAACTGCTTGTATATAAACCTTATCACAATCAACTAGAAAATAGATTTCATCTTTATATTTCTCAACTAGTTGCTTGGGAATTCTAAATCTACTCTGTATCTTCTATTTGAAACTCTCAAAGTATCCATCTATAATGCTATCAATGTTATCTCCCATCTCAACTATGAATTCATTAATTTTATGGATGATTGGTCTATCCTTCTTCCATGCTACTATTCCTTTGGAGGGAAATAAATTCTCAACATAAAATAGGATGCAGATTGGAAGAGAACCAAACTTACATGAATTGGTTTTCAATACTCGGATGATATCCATATTCTTTTTCAACTGAGTGAGTTGCAATTGTGCTAGGTCAAATACTAGATTCTTCTTTACTACTTTGTAAGCTAGGTCAACAACTTCGCATGCAACACTGTTGGGTTTGCTCGAGCTGTATATCTTGTGGGCTATCAAATGAATGCCAAATTTCATCTCCATAGTTGTTACTCTGTTGAGTCTCATGCCTTTTCCATCCCACTCAGCAAGAGTTAACTCAGCTAGTTCATCCCTATTTAGGGTTTTGGTAGCTTTTGGCTTGTCTGGCATAGGGAACCCGGTGACATGGTGAATTATCTGCTTAGTGATCTTCACAGGATGATCCAACCATAGTTGCATGTCATGAAGAGGACTAAGAACATATATCATCCATTTTTTCTAGAATTCCCTTGGCATATGCATGATGTGTGTCAAACCCTTGGTTTCGAGGTGCATATGCTTGGGCTTCAGATTCCCTTCAACACATAATTTATCATAAACTTAATTCATCTCACTGGTTGCAAGCTACTGTATGTTGCAGTGATAGAAGCTGCGAATGTTGTTAACCAGTAACACTCTTGGAGGAATTAGGGAATGAGCTCCAATGGGGTCTATCTCCTCTGCAACTGTCGGATGAATCTTGAACATCAGAGGATCACAAATTGCATTCCTTACTAGCATCTCAGAACCTTTCTTGACCTTGCTGTTGGAAGTGGATGTCATATTGCTCGGATGAAATTATGATCAAACTCCGCTTTCAATCATGAATTCACACTGAATTGCTAAGGGCTCTGAATTGACTTGTAAATTGAAAGCTTTGTAAGAAATAATCTTTATAATCCTTCATATATAAGATATTTTCAACCATTAGAGTATTTCATTAAATGCTCTGTACATAGTAGCTGGCATGACTCAGGTGTGTCTACAAGATTCACTCGGAAGCTCGGGTGAAACTAGCTTTCCAATTATCAATACTGCCCGACTCAGCTCGGGTGGGCTAGAGTGACTTGGGTGTAACTAACATTATGACTCAGGTTGAACTATAATATGTCCTCATGCATCAATATGCGGATATGGACTGTATTTCTTATCTTAAATTAATGTAGGATGGCTTGTATTGCATAGGTCTAGTCATATCCTTACTTTCCTATTATGTAATGATAGATCCACCCATCTCACTATTTAGGGTGTCATTAGATCCTTCATTTCTTTGATCTGAATTATTTGAGGATTTCCTTACCCATTGCTTTCTCATCTGAGTTCTGATTTTAGAGAATTTGGCTTTACCATTCTCAAAACCAGTATCAATATTTTCTCTGTTCATACAATTCTTACTTAGATGACCAAGTTGGTTACACACATAATATCTCTTAGTAGGATCTCTTTTTATGAAGTGATTATTCATACAAATTTGCACCAATGTGTCCATATTCACCACAGTGACAACATCTATACCAAGTGTTGTAATCCCAACCAAAAATTGCCTTGGCTAATTGTTCAGCAGGATTCCAATTCTTAGTTCTGCACTCGGAAGATTTATGACCTTGTTTTTTGCATTTGTAGCATTTCTCTTCAAACTTATTTTTCTCTTTGCATTCACTTGCTCTATGTCCATGTTTGTTACAACTGTAGCATTTTCCATTAAATTTTGACTTTCTATTGCTCCAACATTTATTTGATGTATGCCATGTCTTACCACAATGATTGCATGCAGGTTTGTTGTTCCTTTGAGCTCCTTGTTGTGAGGATTCACCTTGTTCAGTATAACCTAATCCAGTTTGTCCATGATGTCTGAGTTCTGTTGCCTGATCCATGATGTTTTGTGAATTCATCATACTTTCATTTGTTTATTTTTCAGTATTGAGATCATTCTGCGGTCTTTCATTTTCTGTCCTTAGATTGACAACTTCTTGTGTTGCATTGTTGAGTTGACTTACCAAATCAGCTTGCTGAAGTGACAAGTGTTGGATTTCATTTTATTTTTCTCCTAATCTTGTACTCAACAGTCTTTTATCTTCTTGTGCTATATTTATGTCATCTTCTTCTCTGTTCTTTAGTTCCATGACTTCACACATTCTGATTGAGTGAACTTCCTGTTCTCTTTTCAACTTTCTGACTTCTTCATGTAAAGCAAGATTCTTTGCAAGCAAGTCTTCAATGGCTACATCAGCTTCTTCTAAGCTTTTGTCTTTGCAAAATTCTTCAATTCTTTCTTCTATATAGGTCTTGTCATTCATTTGTACTGCTAGTTCTTTTCTTCTCTTTAGGGAAAGAGAGAGTCGTTCCTTAAGTTTTATGATATGATCCATGGCCACTTTAAGATCTATCTTTTCATTCTCAACGGCTTTCTCCATTCTGTAGGTTTCCATATCCTCTGATCTTTTCTCAAGCCGTTAAACTTATGATAAGAGAACCACCGCTTTGATACCAATTTTTGGAATTATATGATGTGCCCAGTGACTGAGGGGGTCAGGGGGGTGAATCAGGAACCAATAAAACTTAATCATTTTAATCCACAATTAGATTAAATTATTTATTTGCATGCATATAACTTGAAAGTAAAGAATTAGATAGTACACATAACACAATATTTGGTTACCCATAAACCTTCCAAAAGAAAGTAAAACTGGGGTGGGGATGGTACCCAAAATATTTAGTACTGGAGTATAAATTTAGCCTGTTAGAGCTTACAATGACCATTTCTAATGGTCTGCCCTGTAAGAAGCATAGAAAGGAATGTTAGGTCCACCTTGTTAAAGGATTTTGTACAATACAATAAGTAATGCAATTCGGTTAAGAGATTTAAACAAATGACTATTAGGTCCACCTTGTTAAAGGATTTTTCTGATCCACCTGTGAGAATGAACCAGTTGATGATCTTCTCTATGCAACTGTGATTGTTGAATAAGATCCTTTGAATATAACTGATCACCTGAACGTGATAGATAAGACTCTGCTGTCCTGAACACTTCTACACTTAAATCAAACTACCATTCGCATGCATTATGCATACATAATCTTCACATAATCATATTAATTATCTACTCATATATTCTACATTATCTTTCATATTGGATAGAAAAAAATATCTTGCATATATATCTTTATCCAACAAATAAATCTGTAAGCGGCTTGCAATAAACAAAATTATATTTAACAATATATGGAAAGTCGGCTTCAAACTATCACTCAGGTCCAAAAGACTACTCAGGTGATAAACTGTCACTTGGGCAATGCTGAACACTCGGGTGATGCTGAACACTCAGGCAACACTGAATGAATAAGTGTTTTGACACTAATTGACAATATGTGTTTCCATAAGGTCTACAATCTCCCCCTTTGGCATTAGTGACAAAAACACTTATCATTAAATTTTGTATCTGATATGTCAAAACTCACCCTTACTGATTTCTCAGGTTTTGACACTTGCTCTGCTGCTCAGGTCCAACTGACTCTATTTTTTCATTTTTCAAAATTGTTATTGTAAAGTATATCTTCTTCACTATTCACTATACATGTGTTTCGTTGATGATATTTATAATTATATTTTCCCTTTATACAATGATATTTCCCCCTTGTGTTTGACAAGAATGTCAAAAATGACATCTACAGGGTTATCCCAAAGTAGGATATAAAATCACTATGTACCTTCAAAATTTGAGACAGAGTGTTGTCCCAATTGTCCTGTAGCACCTTCAAGATGTTCAATTCAACTTGTAGCTCTGTAGACAACTCTATCATTAGCTCGACAACTGAGAAGTTTTTTTCATGAATGAGTTTCTTAGCATGTGTTATGCATTTCTGCATTCCATCCATGTGTGGTAGAAGTTAGCTCTGGATTGTTGTAAGAGATTGTCTGGTCCTTGCTTCTTCTCTCAACACTTCAGCCTGTAGATCGGTAAGATACTTTATTTTCATGAAGTGATCAGAACTGGTACTCAAGTCAAGTGCTAACTACCTTGCACTTTCCTTCATGTCTGCATTGATCTTTACTAACTTCTTGATTTCCATAGTAAAGTTAGAGGAGTCACTCAGCTTTACAAATAGTGCTACCATATTTTTCACAGTGGTTTCTAGAGTGCTGATGATCTTTGTAAGCTGCACTTGGTCAATTGCAATCTTCTTTGCAGTGTTCTCTAGAACCTTGTTCTTAAATTTCTTCTCTACCTTCTCCAATAACTTTTTGTGACCATTCATATCTGTATTGAACTTGTGGAAAATATCAACAATTTGGTCCATTATTGAGTCACTCTTATTGAATTAAATCTGCAATGCATCTACAAATATGCCTTTAACATCTTCAAGTACTTTATTCCTTTGTCTTTCCTTTCGGAGTTTTTGCTGTGAGGCTCTTTTCTTCCACAGTTCTCCCAAAATATCCATTTTCTCTACAGATAGGTTGGATAGATCCCAATTAGGAATCAAAATTTCTTTATCCAGATCTATCTCATCAATAATTAGTGCCTTTGACTTAGGACTCAGTGAAGGAACAATTTCTTTACCTTTATCTACCTCATCATTTGCTTCAGTATTCAATCCAATTAGGTCATTGACCTTTACAGTACCAATTTTTGGATCAATATTTACTGATAAGTCAATAGTAGAAATGTCTACCTTGCTTTTCTGTAACTCAGGTGTGCATGTCTCAGTAGTAAGAGGAGCTTGTTACTTGGTCTTTGTCTATTCAAATGTAGATTCTGCAACCTTGTCTTTTCTTAGAGTTACTATATTGTGTATAAGAGATTGGGGTAGTGATGCCATTACCTCAACTACAATCTACTCTGCTTTGGACTCTTAAATAGTATGTACCTTGGGTAGAGTATCATCATTTCCTTATGCTGTAGGGTCTGTACTCGGTACTTCTTCCTTCACATTGCCTTCTACTATCTCAAATATTAATTTCCACACTAATGTGGCACGCTGAGCTACTTCTTCTATGTTCTTGTTCAATATTTGGAATGCCCTAAATTTGAGGGTGTGATTATTCTCATATTTTCTCTGGGCCTCTTTCACTTATTTTCCTTTCATTACAGGCATGACCTAATTCAATGTCTCTTCCCTTATATCTCTTTCAATTTGTACTGCATTCTTCCAGGGAATAGATACTTCCTTAAATAATTCTTTAGTCATATAACTCTTCAACTCGGAAGGGTCATCTTTCAACTTTGCCATCTTCTCCACCACTGCTTTCTCAATCTTCTTCTTTTATTCTTCTGTCCTAGAAGCATACTTCAGTGACTTCAAAGAGCTCATGGATCTTCCTTCTTTAAGGTCTTTAATCTTCTGATCAAGTGTGGGTGTTGTTTTAGTGAAGACCACATTATCTTCTTCATCATCATCCTCATCATATCTTAGTATAATTTTTCTCCTTGATCTCCTCAAGGTGACAATAGGAGTAGTGCCTTTTTTCTTTTTCTGTCCAGGTGTTGTCTTCCTCTTCTTCTGTGGAGGTTTAGTATCAATTTATTCCTTTTCAGATTCAATTTCCTCTATCTTATCTATATCTTCTATTTAAACTGTTTCCTCTTTACTCTCAAAGATGGTAGGGGAGTCAGAGGTCTTGCCATACTTCTTCTTGAATATATCAAGTCTCTTTCTTCCTCTTTTCAATATCTTAGGAATCTCAATCTCCAAAGATATCCTTCTCTTTGCTTCCTCATATGTTCCAAAGTAAGGTGCCTTTGGATTGACAGGTTCATTCACAAGAGCCTCTATGATATCTTTAGTGTCATTATTGTTAACTTCATATGGAAGGGGTTGTACCCATGCAACCCTAGGATTTACTGTTTGTATATAAACCTTATCACAATCAACTAGAAAATAGATTTCATCTTTGTACTTCTCAACTAGTTGCTTGGGAATTCTATATCTACTCTGCATCTTCTATTTGAAACTCTCAAAGTATCTATCCATAATGCTATCAAATTTATCTCCCATCTCAACTATGAATTGATTAATTTGATGGATGATTTGTCTATCCTTCTTCCATACTACCGTTCCTTTGGAGGGAAAGAACTTCTCAAAATAAAATAGTATGCAGATTGGAAGAGAACCAAACTTACATGAATTGGTTTTGGATACTCAGATGCTCTCCATATTCTTTCTCAACTGAGTGAGTTGCAATTCTGCTAGGTCAAATACCAGATTCTTCTTTACTACTTTGTAAGCTAGGTCAACAGCTTCACATGTAACACTGTTGGGTCTACTTGAGCTGTATATCTTGTGGGATATCACGTGAATGCCAAATTTTATCTCCATATCTGTTACTCCGTTGAGTGTCATGCCTTTGTCGTTCCACTCGACAAGAGTTAACTCAGCTAGTTCATCCCTATTTAGGGTTTTGGTAGCTTTTGGCTTGTCTAGCATAGGGAACCCAGTGACATGGTGAATTATCTTCTTAGTGATCTTCACAGGATGATCTAACCATAGTTTCATGTTGTGAACACAACTAAGAACATATCCCATCCATTTTTTCTGGAAGTCTCTCGGCATATGCATGATGTGTGTCAAACCCTTGGTTTTGAGGTACTTATGCTCGGGCTTCAGATTCTCATTGGTACATAATTTATCATAAGCTTGATTCATCTCACTGGTTGCAAGCTCCTATATGTTGCAGTGATAGAAGATGCGAATGTTGTTAACTAGTAACACTCTTGGAGGAATTAGAGAATGAGCTCCCATCGGGTCTATCTCCTCTACAACTGTCGGATGAAGCTTGAACACTGGAGGATCACAAATCACATTCCTTACTAGCATATCAGAACCTTTCTTGACCTTGCTACTGGAAGTGGATGTCATATTGCTCGGATAAAATGATCAAACTCTGCTTTCAATCATGAATTCACACTAAATTGCTAAGGGCTCTGAATTGACTTGTAAACTGAAAGCTTTTTAAGCAATACTCTTTATAATCCTTCATATAAAAGATATTTTCAACCATTAGAGTATTTCATTAAATGCTCTGTACATAGTAGTTGGTGTGACTCGAGTGTGTCTACAAGATTCACTCGGAAGCTCGGGTGAAACTAACTTTCCAATTATCAATACTACCCAACTCAGCTTGGGTGTAACTAACATTCTGACTCAGGTTGAACTATAATATGTCCTCATGCATCAATATGTGGATATGGACTATATTTCTTATCTTAAACTAATGTAGGATGGCTTGTATTGCACAGTTCCAGTCATATCCTTACTTTCCTATTATGTAATCATAGATCCACTCATTTCACTATTTAGGGTGTCATTAGATCCTTCATTGCTTTGATCTGAATTATCTAAGGATTTCCTTACCCATTTCTTTCTCATCTAAGTTATGATTTCAGAGACTTTGGCTTTACCATTCTCAAAACCAGTATCAACTTTTTCTTTGTTCATACAGTTCTTACTTAGATGACCGAGTTGATTACACACATAGCATCTCTTAGTAGGATCTCTTTTTCTGAAGTGATTCTTTATACAATTTGCACCAATGTGTCCATAATCACCATAGTGACAACATCTATACCATGTGTTGTAATCCCAACCAAATATTGCCTTGGCTAATTGTTCAATAGGATTCCAATTCTTAGTTCTGCACTCGAAAGATTTATGACCTTGTTTGTTGCATTTGAGGCATTTCCCTTCAAACTTAGTTTTCTCTTTGCATTTACTTGCTCTATGTCCATGTTTGTTGCAACTGTAGCATTTTCCATTAAATTTTGACTTTCTATTGATCCAACATTTAGTTGATGTATGCCCTATCTTACCACAATGATTGCATGTAGGTTTGTTGTTCCTTTGAGCTCCTTGCTGTGAGGATTCAACTTGTTTAGTATAACCTAATCCAGTCTGTCCATGATGTATGAGTTCTGTTGCTTGATCCATGCTAGTTTGTGAATTCATCATACTTTCATTTGTTTGTTTCTCATGTTAGTAATAACTGAGAGGGGGGGGGGGGGCATGAATCAGTGGCCTCAAAAATTAATCCTTAAATCAACCCTTCAAAACTAGTACCACAAAATTATACCTCTTGTTATCTTTAGTCCTATAAGATGAATGCCTTGAAATACTTATATCAAATTACTACTTGTCAGAATGCTTTGTAAAGCCTTCTTCTGTATGTTTACCGATAAGCAGTCTTTCTATTTACCAAAACACAGTAAATAACTAGTGTATACCGATCAATCCAGATTTACTTATGTGAAATGGAAAACAATAAAGTAGTGACTCATAGACACATTAACACATGGATTTTTAACATGGAAACCCTGCTAAGGGAAAGCCCACTGGGACCAGTACCCCAAATTTTCACTCTTCTGAAGTGAGCTTGGTTAAGAGCCAACCTTGTTAAAGGTTACAAACACACTGTTAGGTGTGACCTTGTTAGAGGATTTAAATAGATAGTTTGTCACTTAGTATCTGGCATCTAATGTTATCATCCTTGATCAAACACTCACTTGGCCTGTCAATAGGTATCGAGCATATCCAATGCTACTTTGTATGATCAAAATTTTTGATATTCCTTATGATGTATCTCAATTACAAAAGACTTTTAAGTCCCGCTCGGTTAAGAGACTTGATTCTTTAATGGTTAAACTGAAACAGTAAATTGATCTGTTCACATATACAACTAGAATTGCAGATTTTTAGATCCATTGTAAGTTCATTACCTTTCTAATCAATGCTATCAATTCAATACCTTTGCTCCACACTGTTCTGCTCTGTGATGTTATATCACTGTTCGTCGGTGTCTGCAGAATTTATCTCTTTCCTCAGCTTGATTGATCAGGTTTGAATGAAGACTTTCTTCTCCTTCAGAATCTCTTCAACATCTATTCTCTTGTCACTCCCCTTATTCATAATGAATAAGCTTGTCTCTTATATAGACATGATTTCACCATTTCTTGGCTTTCTCGATCTTGGCGTAATCCACAATTCTCACCAATTATATTTAAATAAAAAATCTAGTTTTATCTCATAGAGATCTTCTTACCAACTGGACAAAGTAGCTTTAAATCCGTTACTTATTTCCAGATTTATTTTGTTGATTAAAACAATGATAAGTATCAGTTAAGTCTATTTTTAGCTCTTAACAGCTAAGCATTTTTTCATTTATGAACTCTTTGTTCTGTCAGTCAATACTCAGTTAGTCATCGATGACAACTAAATGTTTCGTCAGTGTGACTTCAGTTGTCTTCGGGATCTCCGTCTATCGGGCAACACTGTAATTTTGTCTGTCGGGTTACACTGTTCTTTTCTCGTCGGGTAACACTGTGACTTTGCTTGTTGGTAATGCTGTGCATTTTCTCGTCAGGTAACACTACAAATTTGCTTCTCATTGGTTTACTTTGACCATTAGTGTGCACTCCATCGGTGTATACAGTCACTTTGTAAATACTTAACTTTTATGCATTACTGTTAGCATAGCCTTTGATTCATTGGTTCTTTGAAGTCTTTAGCAGTATGTCCATGACCATACAAATTATATCAAGTTGATATCAATGACAATACAATACATTAACTAATTTAATGTCTTGCATTAAATTTCTTTGTCTTGGTGATCATCAACTTAACATCTTCAAACATTCAATCAGTTATAGTTCATCATTTCAGTATTGAGATCATTCTGCAGTCTTTCATTTTTTGTCCTTAGATTGACAACTTCTTGTGTTTCATTTTTGAGTTGACTTACCAAATCAGCTTGCTGAAGTGACAAGTGTTGGATTTCATTTTCTTTTTCTCCTAATCTTGTACTCAACAATCTTTTATCTTCTTGTGCTATATTTCTGTCATCTTCTTCTTTTTTCTTTAGTTCCATGACTTCACACATTCTGATTGAGTGAACTTCCCGTTCTCTTTTCAACTTACTGACTTCTTCATGTAAAGCAAGATTCTTTGCAAGCAAGTCTTCAATGGCTGCATCAACTTCTTCTGAGCTTTTGTCTTTACAAAATTATTCAATTCTTTCTTCTATATAGTTCTTATCATTCATCTGTACTGCTAATTATTTTCTTCTCTTTAGGGAAAGAGAGAGCCGCTCCTTAAGTTTTATGATCTGATCCATGACCACTTTGAGATCTATCTTTTCATTCTCAATGGCTTTCTCCAGTCTATAGGTTTCCATATCCTCTGATCTTTTCTCAAGATGTTAAACTTATGATAAGAGAACCACCACTCTGATACCAATTGTTGGAATTATATGATGTGCCCAGTGACTGAGAGGGGTGGGTGAATTAGGAACCAATAAAAATTGATCCTTTTAATCCACAATTAGATTAACTTATTTATTTGCATGCATATAAATTGAAAGTAAAGAATCAGATAGAACACATAACACACTATTTGTTTACCCAGAAACCTTCCAAAAGAAAGTAAAACTGGGGTGGGGATGATATCCACAAGATTTAGTACTACAGCATAAATTTAGCCTGTTAGAGATTACAATGACCACTTCTAATGGTCTGCCCTATAAGGAGCATTGAAAAGACTGTTAGGTCCACCTTGTTAAAGGATTTTTCTGATCCACCTATGAGAATGAACCAGTTGATGATCTGCACTGTGTAACTGTGATTGCTGAATAAGATCCTTTGAATATAACTCATCACCTAAATGTGATAGATAAGAATCTGTTATCCTAAACACTTCTGCACTTAAAGCAAACTTCCATTTGCATGCCTTATGCATACATACTCTTCACATAATCATATTCATTATCTACTCATATATTCTACATTATCTTTCATATTGGATAAAAAAAACTATCTTACATATATATCTTTATCCAACAAATAACTATTTAAGTCGGCTTGCAATAAACAAAATTATATTTAACAATATATGCAAAGTCAACTTCAAACTGTCACTTGGGTCCAAAAGACTACTCGGGTGATAAATTGTCACTCAAGCGATGCTGAACACTCGGGCAACACTGTATACTTAGGAAACACTGAATGACTAAGTGTTTTGACAGTAATTGACAATATGTCTTTTCGTAAGGTCTACAGGAGATACAAATTTTCTTTAAGTAATACGAAGAAGCAAGAAAAAAGATGAAATAATTATTGGCTGAGAGAAACAAATGGCATCTCGCTATAGTAAAATTGACTATTATGAAGAAGAGATACCTGATTTATTTGATTCATCAGGATCTGCATCTGGTAATACATCTAACACATCTAAAGGAAGCATTACAAGTCTGAATGAAATCAATCGACATTTGACTGAACAAGTAAAGGAACTATAGACCGATCAAGAGATACATATGGTGAGAATGATTGATGTTATGAATAATGCAAGACAAGATGAACAAGAAAGAACATTAGCTATTGATGACAGGAGAAAGAACACTGAAAATCTGTAAGAGAAAGAATCTAAGATACAAAGACTTACTGAACATATCATTGAGATCACCAATCAAATAGTTCTTATGAGTCATGAGACCAACCAAGTGAACATAGAAATTAATGGGAAATTGGAAGTTATTGGTGAACTAAAAGAAGAAAATGAGAAACTGAAGCATGAAGCAAAGATTCAACAACAACAAAATGATATGATCAGGAAAGCTGAAGAAAGCACAAAATATAATGGATGAATTTTTAAATGGACAAAGAAGACTCAACAACAATACCAGTTTAGGGTATAATGAGCATGGAGAATCATCAAACCAAGCTGATCAAAGAGATCTCTACACAAATCCAAGACCAAAGAAGCACTCATGCAATCACTATGGAAAACTAGGGCCCACATCAAATGTTTGTAGGAGCAAAACTAAAGGTATTCCTAAATCTACTTCTACATTCATATGTAATTGTTATAACTATAGAAAGCATGGACACAAAGCACATGAATGCAAATATAAGGTGAAAAAACCAAAGAAGTAATCCTACATGGAAACATATTGTCTTACTTGAAAAATGCATGGCCACACATCTCATGAATGTAGGAAAAAGAAAAACCAAGTATGGAAACCTAAAGAACAAGAAAATGCTTATAAACTGAGAAGAGACGGTAACACATATGTTTGGGATTACAACACATGGGTAAATTGCACAACATGTGGTAGATATGTACACATAGCTGCAAACTGCATGAGGGAATGGATACGAAGATGAAGGAATTGGACTAACTCTGGAATGACATGCTTACACTGTCATAAGGTCGGTCACCTAACAAAGGACTGCAGAGACCGAGTGACAGAGTCGAGCACTTTTGCAAATGGAAACACTATTGAAGATACCAGGAAAATGAGAAATAAAATGTGGAGGAAAGTTTCAATCAAAGATGATGTTGGACCAAGCACCACAGTAGGTGACACCTCATCCAATGGTTCTGGTGATTTTACCACCCCCACCTAAGCAAAACAAGTAAGTATGGAAATACACTGTACAAAGCTATATTTTACATCAGTTCCAATGTTCATTGATAATATGCCAAATTAGCATGAATGGAGATGCACTATGGTATTAATTGTTATGATTTTGTGAATCCAGTCTCATCGGTCAATACATATTGAGCATCATCAGTGTACATATGAAAAACAACCAAGTTCTCAATATAAACCGAGCATCTCCAGTAAACATGTAAAAGACAATAAAGTCTTTGCTACATACCGAGCACCATCAGTGAACATGTGAAAAGTAAAACTAAGTTGTCACTTACCCCGAGTGTTGTATACTTATCGAGGATGAAGACTTTGGTATGATACCCGAGCGTCTTTGTTTCATCAACCGAGTGGTAGCTGAAGAACTCAATGCACCACTTAGGTTATTTTCTATAAATAGGGCAACAAAGAGCTCATTCATTCACCAAGAGATAAAGTGAAAATAGTAGAGAAAAGAAGAGAGACTGAGGGTGATAAGATTGTAGAATGATTCATAGTAGATTCAAAGGCTGCTCTGATAGATTTCAACCATCCACATCAAAGATCAAGTGAGTATCTAGACTCACTGAGCACACAGTTCATTTGCAAAGAAGCCCTAATTTCATGAACAATGGAAACTACCTCGCGAGTCTCAAAGATCAAGAACACAAAGGACAAGAAGATCAACCTAATTAAGAACACAACCTGTGAGGAGCCTAACTATAAGTTTTTCCCTGAGGTTGCTTCTCAGCCGGATGACAAGGGAGCGTTTTAAAGTATACCTCCTAGGGTTTTTCTGGTTGAATATATTCACGCATACATTCAATGCAAGGTTGTAGAGATTGAAAATCTTGAGATTGAAGAAGCTTACCAGAAGCTATGCAATGATGGAAACCTGAAAGATGAACACAAGCACATTGAGGTGAAAGGGTTAACCAATGCCCTACTATTCCTGAGAGATTTCAAGACCGAATGGATACGCATTGTACTTCGCTGGGTACATGATAGAAAAATGTGGTTGGATGAACCAAAATTGATCACAAAGGATGTGATTCACACTATAAATGGTTATCCAATAACTGAAAATGCTAAAGCCCTAAAACACCCTCCATGCACCGAGATCAAAAAAATAACTAAGGGAGAATGGGATGAAAGAGGATTTAAATTTAATATAATCACCGATCCTAAAATAAAGTTCAGTGCATGTGTGATTAGGTACAAGATATTCCAAGCTAGCAGAATAAACAACATAGCATGTGGAGCAGTTGACACTGCTTATAAGATTGTGAAGAAGGGACTTAAACTAGTCTTATCTGAGCCACTACTGAAGCAACTGGAAGAAAACATGAGGACAATTAGATCAACCAGATCTAATTCATGTAGTTTGGTTCCCTCATGTTCACATTCTTCTATTTTTAGAATTTATTCCCTTCTATCAGTAATGTCACTTGGGACACAACCAAACCAATAACTGCATAGATTAGTGAATTCATTAAGTCACTAGGGGATAACTTCACATCTATAATGGATGCATACTTCACCACTTTCAAGGATAAAATGAAGAAGAGAATGAGAATCCATGCACAACTGGTTGAACAAAATATTAGCAAGATGGACATATGCCTTGCACACAGAAAAACAAATGAGGGAAAGATTCCTAGTTACATTCATGCCACCTGATTCAAAATTTGAAGAAATTGATTCAACAATTAAGGAGCACGCAAAGAAATTTTTTGCAAAGATGAGAGCATACAAAGTACTATAGGACAGATTAGAAGACATTGACAAAGAAAGTAATGAGATTTGGAATGAAATATTCAATCCAATCAAGTAGGTACTAGCTCTAACCGCGACACCTCACATTGAGGAGGAGGCCACACCAAGCCCTGAGCATATTTTCATAAATGATACTGAGGATGTCAATCCTATTGATTTGACAATAGAGGAAAGTAAGGTCACGAATGACATACCTCAGATATTGCAAACATAGGAGAAACATGAGAGTTCACCATAAAAGATATAATCATATTGATTCTGATGATGATCCCAAGAATGATGAAGATGTAAATGTTGCCACCAAGCAAACAAAGGAAAAGGAGACAATGATTGTTGCACAGGAAAATGTACCAGGTCACATGCCTTTATTGATAGAAGCTATCAATATAATTATTGAAGCAAAGGAGAAAACACCCAAGTCTGATGCAAACATACCTTAGGAAAAAGGTGATGAACATGGAGAGAAGAAAGATACAAATGAGGAGAAAGATACAAGTGAAGAGCATAAACAAAGTGATGCCACTGCCAAGAACATCGAAGAGGAAAACAAAGCTACAGATAAAGACAAGGTTGATGCAGAGACCTCTACAACCTACCGATAAGTTAATATTGAGAAGCATTCGAAAGGCACCACACCTCCCACGCAATAACCAAAATCAAAAGAAATAGATATGGATCTTGTTAAAATCCTTCATTCCCCTGCTTCCAGTACCATTCTGAAGAAGAAGAAGAAGAGTAAAGCACCGGTCACACTTGATAAAATAATAGATATACCCAACTATGATCCAAGAACACTGGATCTTGAGTCACTAACCAAGTATGGAGAACTATGCAAAAGGAAGGCAATACAAGACAAGCTCAAGAAGGAGAACAAAAATTCACAAGTCCTGGATACTACAAAGGAAATCCTATTGCAAATAGTTCCTGACACATAGATTGATCAAAATGCACCCATCCTTGATCAACTAGCAGTTTTGACTGAGGCAATAACATCACAGAATGTAGAAGCCAACAAGGTCATTGAGGAACGTGCAGAAGAGAAGTGTCACTACAAGAAGTGTCAGAAAACAAGGTAAAAATTTCTGAGCTAGTAACTACATTGGAACCAATAATATCAAAAGTAATTAACTTAGTTCAAAAGTTGTGCACACTAGAGCATTTCATTACCAAGCATAGTGAAAAGATAACTAAAATAGATGAAGATCTTAAAGCTAGCGCACAAAGTCTCACAACCAAGGAAAATGCATTCCAATTGCATTATGAGAAGATTGTAGAATCAAAAAGGTTGAGACTTGAGATACAAAATGTTGAAATAAAAATCAGAGCTGAGGTAACCGAGCTCTAAGCTATGTTACTACCGAATCTCACATTGTTGTTGAAACACATGATTTTGGAAAAAGACATTAATTGCCAACCCAGAGACGTCTGTAACCAAGAGTATCCATGACATGCATGCCAGAGTAACTTTGGAACACATGACCCTCCAGCACCTCAAGGAGAAATGAGAGAAGCAGATGGATGACATTCAAAAATCCCATGCCCACATATTTGACAAGATGTAAGTACTACACCTTTGTCATTATTTTCAAAAAAGGGGAAAAATATATGTATACATTAAAAAGGGGAAAATATATATACCTTAGAAAGGGGGAAAACATGTCAAAGGGGAAAATGTACCAAAGAGGGAAATACACAAAGGAGGAAACATGTATATACACTATATCGAGGCATGCACATAGGGGAGTCATTGACAAGGTAAACACTATATGTATATCCTGAACATATCAGTTTTTGATACTAATGCCAAAGAGGGAGATTGATAATCCTTAAAGGATCATAAGTTGTCATTAGTATACAGGGAAACAATTTTTGGATTGTCAATTACATGATCACCAAGTGACAAAATTTAGTCAAGCGCAGAGGTCACCAAAACAGTCAAGCGCAGAGGTCACCGAAAATGTCTTAGCACAGTGATCACAAAAATTAGTGAACACCGATAGCACTATCACTGACAGATAGTTCAAAGAGTAACCTGAGACCATAATCTGTAGAGTAACCCGAGCACCAATATACTGAGAGACAATTTTATTATTGAGAAAACAGGATCTAAGATACACGTCAACTAAAGAAATTTAGTTTTAAATTAGCTTTATGCTTAGCTATAAAACCATTTCTTGAGGATCAAGTAAAGCATAAGTAAATTTTTAATCATTTTAACTAATTATATTCATGTAAACTAGGAGATCAAGGTCAAGTTGTAAACCTTTGATCATAGATTTTTTCTTGTAAAGCGTGAAACATAATTAGGTCAAAACCTTTGTATATATAGATGTATAATAATTTAAGAACATGATGATTGTAGCCAGAGAAGACATCTATTGATCAGATAGAGAGTTTCATGCAGAAGGACACAAAAGGAAGAATTTAGTTATGAAGAACCAGATTCAAGGCTACTGAGAAGAAAAGAGGTATTATCAATCACAATAGGTGATACAGATATTTTGTGAACTTAATGGATTTGTATTCAGCAATTCAATATTGTAAGTTATCAGGTCATAAGTATTTTTTTCTACTCTCTAACAATTTTAGCAAATAGAAGAAATCCTTCAAGAAGGTGGAGTTAACATTCTAATTGTAAATCTCTTAACCGAGTGCACACATACATTGTGTTGTTAAAATATCTTAACCGAGTAGCCTTAACAAGTTTAACATGTTACTCTTAACAAGGTAAGATCATCAGAAGTGATCACAACTTGTAGCTTTAATCGACATCTTCCATTCTGCAGATAGTGAAGCTTTGTGGGTTTCATCCCCACCGTAGTTTTTACCTTCTAACAAGGTTTTTTGCGTTACCAATTCTTGTGTCATGTGTAACTAAGTTTCATGAATGTTTCTATGATTGTTTACATGCACTTACATTTATGTTATGATATTACATGCATAAGGTAGAAAAGCAATATGGTCGGTAATACAAGAAAATATTACTAAGGTTTAATTGGTAAAAGTTTTAAGGGTACTGATTTACCCCTCCCCTCTCAATACACACCCTTCCATTATTCCAACACATACAAAAGGGAAAAAGACCCCAAAAAAGGTCTTCAAATTGATCCAAACTAAGGGTTTGTGGGCCTGGATCTTTCTTTGACTGGTGTGCCACCCATGTGGGGCCTTGAACCAAAGTAGAATTGCTACAATCACCTCATTATTCCTTCCTTTTAGGCCTCAAAATGATGTTCAATTGATTTCATTATCCTAGTGACTTATTTGAACAATAAGTGAGCTAGAGATTGCACTTTATGTTTGAGTTTACTGAGATTTTTGGTCCCTCAAGATGATTGTCTATAGATTTTTTGAATTAACTCTCTATCAAATGATCTCTTTCACTAATTCCCATTGCTAAAATAGTCACCATTTTCATAATCATGTCATTTCAAACACATAATCACACTCTTGACTATTCATAATAAGATATCATTGCATCCTCATTTGAATACCAATGCCTTGTCAATCAACTCTGCTCTATCCACTTTCATAGTGGGGTCCCTTGCATTTTTCAAGAGTTTACATATGTATTGAACTTCATTTCATCAAATTTGTTTACATTTCATGTCCTTGATCTCTATTTTGAGATAGTAATTCTCCTTCAATGCTTCTTTTTTCCCACTTGATGATAGCTATTATCTTCATTGAAATTATTTTTTTTCACCTTTGGAATTTAATATTTTTTCTCTTTATTTACTCTTTCCATTTCATATCATCATCACTACTATACGTAGTACTTCCACTTCAATATTTTCATTATCTTCTTATTTATTTGAAGACTTGGAGTGATTATTTTCATATTGTTTTTGATGCATTGACATCCCTTCCTTTGTATTCTTTTTATCCACATCTTCTATTTCCTCTTCTTCCCTATCTCTATGGCCCTCCTTTCTTTCCTAGTATCTATAACTTTCTCTCTCCTAGGTGTATTGGCCTTGGTCCCCTATCTTTCCCATATCTATCTATATTACCTCTTACATAATAAACATATCTATCTAAGCTCCTTCTATTAAAATTAGTGGACATGTCTCTCTTCCTACTATTATGATTAGTAGATTTGTCCCTATTTCTACTTTTCTCATTTGTAGATTTTCCCTTTCCCTGCCGCTTTCTCTATCCCTGTCTCTTTCATGGATTTTGTTTCCTCTTTATTCCTGATTTATCTACAAACTTATATCATTTCTATCTATGTAATAATGATCAAGTTCTTCTCTTTCTTTACCACTATGTTCCGCCTCTTCGACATTAGTTTTAAATTACTTGATTTTTTCTTGTCTATAATTCTCATGTTGAAACCTCCTATTTCTACTAGTAGGAAAATATTCCTTAAAGTATATTACTCAAAATTAAATATGCTATTTTGCATGATAGTGCTCCAATCCTTGCATTACCTGATCACTCTTGTATTGTATTTTTTTTGTATTATAACATTTTTTTAAGCTCCTTTTTGACTAATGCAGTGGGCACTAATTTTATATTTTCTTATCTTTATAATATTATCTCATGCCATGGTCTTATGATGAGAAAATAATGAATTGTTGTCTTTTTTATATCAATATTCTTTGGCTTTATCTTGAACCTTTTCCTTTTATTGTCATCTAATCTTAGCAGCATCATTAGCCTGCACTATCTTTATACATCAACACTATGTTGTAGATCGCCATTCCATTACTGTCTGCTATCCTCATGCATTGAACTGCTTAAGCATTGATTTTAACATATTCTTATGAATGCTTGTCTAGGATTTGTATTACTTGTGTCATCTATCATTTTGATCAATATCTTTCTTTGTTAAATTTAGGGTTATGATTTTTGTAATTTTCATTACGATGTACTTTGTGTTCATCTTGCCTTATGTCATTATCTCTTCATTTTTGTATTGGGATTCTCCTTTAAAAGAGTCCACATGACAATGCATTTTTCTTTTTTGACTCATATTATGTTTGTTGTAATATTTTCATTGTGAATACCCTCTAGCTACCCCTTGATTGTATAAAATTCTTCTCAAGCATTACAACAATCATTTTCATTATTATTAATGTTTTTACTATCATGAAAATCAGTGTTGATGACCATGCTACTCCTAATATGATATGGGTATGACATGTAATCTACAATGTATGTAAGTGATCTAAGCATCCCTTGTATCACAATATTTAAGTCTTTTTATACATATCATTTAATAGGAAGAAGACTCAAAATGCCATTTTCACTCTTTTGAAAAACTGTATAACTATTACAACTCTGTACACTGCTAAACATTGTTCTAAGACAAAACTACTTTAACACAACATTATCACCTTTTTTCATCTTTAACATGAAAGAATGAAATTAAAAAAACCTATTCTCCTTAATGAACTAAAGTCATTAACAATTCATACACATTCATCTCAAATAACTTTGAACATTTATTCTATTAAGAGCAATTGGAATAAAATTTAGAACACTTTTAGATCCATTCAATGCAACAATAATTACAAAATTCACTAAGGAAATTACCTAGATATACTTTAATACAACAAATTATGCCTAAGAACACTCTGTGAGGTAGAAGAGAGACAAATATAATTTGTTATAAAGGTAGAGGTGACTTGGGTTTGAATCTTACCCATGATTACTTCTCTTCCATCTTAAAACTCATTGTTATCACTAGCTCTTGTTATTATCACATTGTATTCGGGAATTACATTGAATGATGTTTCTCTCATGATATACTTGTCATTCATTGAGTAAACACCTACTCTTTTCCACGATTTCATGCTCTTCTCTTATTGTAATTGCTAACACTCTCTAAAAATTGCTTTACAAACTCACACATGGGTATGGTATTCATATATGAAGAACTCAAAGATTTTATTTAATATTTTATATTTGTGAACAAAAGAATGATGCATCTTTCATATAAATTATCCTTTCTTGTTTACCTACTCTTTCATCTACATGTTTTTTCCATTTTTACATAAAACTCTGCTCTTATTGTTGTCTCAATACATTAGACTTGTTATTATATTGAAAATAATGATCCAATGTGATATTGCTCGTTCCTTTGATGAAAACCCTCTTCTTTTTCAGATTTTTCTATTCTTTTCAATATTTTCTGCTCTTTATTAAAGAGATCTGCATAGAAATATAAGTATTTGTTGTTTCTAAGACTCAAAATCATTGTTCTTTACATTAAATCCACTACCCCAACATTGAAAACTTTGTCTCTTCTCTAGATTTCGACATTCCTTGATGAAAACTAGTTGTTCATACATAAATATGACCTCTTTACAATAAGATGGGAATTTTTTTTGGACTAAACTCAACCAAAGTGAAACTCCATGAAAACTATAGCTCAACAAAGAGTTTTTTCTCTCCTAACTTTCCCTCCAAACATCTCAAATGAGCTTATTTGACTTTAAGAAACATATTAGAAGTGATTTTTTTCCTTTTAACATTTTAAAACCCCCATAAAACCTCTTATCAATAGATAAAATACTTTACGTAGGACATTTTTAACCTAAAGGGGAAAATTTGGTAACATTCTCACAATCTCTACAAATATCCTTGCATGCTAAGCATCAATACTTGTTATCTTAAGTATCCATTGAGCATAGGAGTCTTATATATGGCTTGGGAAACCTCAAATTCAGATCTTGACCCTGCTGTTAGAAATAGTGAACAACATCTACCTGCTAATTGAAAACTAACAAACATGTGCACCAATTATTAGAGGAAGGGAAATAACTTAATGGAAACCTAACCTACCCTAAAATAACCACATGATGGTGAATCAAATAAAAACATTAAATATTTTTTGAAAGTAACAATCTTTTCTTCCCAACTTGGAATTCTTTACAAACTTGAGGATAACTGAGACAAGATGGAGATACGAAAAATAATGGGAAAACTGCAATATTTCTTCAAGAATGAAAATAATATAGCCTACCTCCTCCTTTTGATTAGGAATTTTTTTGATTGGAAATGTAGAAGAAAGTTGAAAATTATGTTCTTGTATTGAAACTATATGCTAGGGTCAAGCTTGACGTGTAACACTTTGTTTCCCTCCATCATGGATAGATTTCTTATAGGACATCCTTGTTAGATGAAAAAATTAAAATAATGATTGATTATCTCACCTTTAGTCACTATTGACCCATCATACTACTGGTTTAGATCTAATTTCTATAATGCCCCTTTTGGAGCTATGGCCCCTTGGAACTCATCTTGATGTTGTTAAAAAATTAACTCTTCAGTGTCACCTTTACTTCTAAATCTGAAAAAAATGCTTCTAAGTCATCCCAAAATAACTCCTCCTCAATATATTCTCAATTTCTTTGCATAATTGGACTAATTTTCATTTCATTGCAGCTCTTCCCAAGATTTAATGAGATATCAAGAACATCCTCTTGAAACAAATGTTCTAATTTAGGTGTTGGTTCACATACTTCTGATTTTTTAGGTAATGGATTTATGTTAAAATTTGAGAAAAAGTCCTCTATTATTGTTAAGAACATGTTTTCACCATAGTTACCTTCTTCAAACATAATATGTTCTAACTCAGTCTCCTGATTTTTTTCGTGATCATTAACTTCATCAAATCTCTTACCTTGAAAACCAATCTCTTACATTTCTTCTTATTCAACTTGGATTAACATACTATCAAAGTGAACCGCATCTTCTTGTTGGCCAAAACTTGTCTTTTGTGTTGAAATAAATAACCATGTTGTCCTTATTATAATCAACAAAATCAAGAATCTCATCAAAAGAAAAATTAAAAAATTCATCATAATTACCTTCATTTAATTTATCATCTTACTGTCCCAAATGATTTTCATTTTTTTGTTCTATACCTTTTTGTTCCACATTTATTTTCTCATCACTTTCCTATAATAATTATGATTTATGAATTTTCTCTTCTAATGGAGATATTCTATCTATGCTTTGTTCCTCTTTTACCTTGGGAACAATCCTTACTTTCCTCCTTAGAACAACTCTCCTAAGATTCAATGGGACCCACTAAATAAACTTGTGAAATTTGTGGGTTTATTTGAAGGCAAATAAGATCTTCAAGAGGCTTCTCCTAAGATAAAACATGCTTAAATTGTGCAAGTATAGGATTATCTTCTACAAAGAATATTGTGTTGAACATAAGAATATCCTTCACAAAAAATAGATTAGGAAAGGTACCAACTGGGTGGGCTTCTTGCTTAAGTACAAGTTCTTCTAATAGAGGATTCCTTTTGTAATGTAGCAAGAAATTTCTTCATCATCTCTACTTTTACAATTGTTAGTTTCTTCTCACATTTTTTTTGTGCTTCCAACTCTTTTGCAAGGTTTTCTTCATCTTGTTTCTTTTGTACAACCAACTTGTTTACAAAATATCCATATCTCCTAATTATGAAGTTGAGATTGATGAGTCTACTCCTCCTGGTCATGAAGATAAGCCTAATAAGACCATTCTTCAACCTTTGATTGAATATATTGCTCCCTCTTAATATCATCCATCCACCTATTGAAGTCTTCCAAAGTCTTTAAGGTCATTTGATTCATCTCTTTTGTAATAACCACCCATCTGCTACCATTTCTATTTGTGATATAAAATATTATAAGGCCTTTTTTTTGCACATGTTAGAATTTCAGATGGATTTGATAATGTTTCGATGTTATGACAATACCTATTCATGACACAATGCTTTGACACTTTGATTATTTGAGTTATATCATGTTGTTAGTTAGATGATGATTATTATTTTCATATGATGATGTTATGGACATTTATGGTTTTTAATGACCCACTGACTCCTATATCTACATTATATGAATTATGAGTATATTTTATACTTCTATTTGACGTACCCGTATGGTGAGGGACGAATCCGTAGTTACTTTCTTGTGAGATCCACATGATGTATCGATCCCTACCATTTCCTGTTATATATATGTATGTACATGCGCAACTTTGTGATGCAGGTTTGCAGACACCAAACATCATCTCCCTTGAATTGGAAGGATTGAACATCCCCTTACATATATCTTAATGGTGAAAGAGGAGAGGTGACATTCAGGCCTAAAACCTTATCCTAAACCTATTTTTTGTCTCATGAGTGGACAAGTATTTGATTCACTACCTTACCTAAGTTTGTCAAGGTGATGTGAATTTATGAACCCTATTTGAGTATGCTTGTGGTTTTTGCATTTTTTCTGTATTGTGATTGGTCAATTTCAGTGTACATGCATTCATGCAGTTAGTGGTGCATTTTGTCATGATGCCAACAAAAGATTAATTAAGGGTTAATTATAAAGGTTAAATACTTATACCTTCTAATATTGTTAAAATATTGTTATGTGGATATTTAATTATTAAATATTAATTAAATACTTATATTTATTAAATGATTTTAATGTAAGGTACAAATATAATTATTAATGATTTAGTTAATATTAAATAAAAAAATGAATTTAAAATATATAATTGAGTAAAGTGAAACTTTAACATTTACTTTTATTTTCAAATTGTATGTTTGAAATTATGCAATAGATATTAATTGAAATTTTAATAAAAATAAAATCATGCAACTTTTGAATGCAGAGATATTTAATAAAATCAAATTTAAACTTTAATTAAAATTTCAGCTGTGCAAACTTAAATCATGTTAAAATTAAATAAAGTGATTTTCTTACTAATCTTAAGTTGAGTTTTAATTTATTTTAGGGTTGCACTTTTACACACCCTAGTTTTAAGGTTTTCTTTAAAATAGATCTAGGTGGTCAAATTTATTCAATCAATTAGGTTGGAAGAAATTTTCAAGCGAATATATGCATTGAGTATGCTTTTCTAAATTTGTTGATTATATAGGCATGTAAAAGTAAATACATGCATGTTTCTTTTTTAATGTAAAAACATTAAAGTTATTATTTCCATGCATTAGACTCTTTTAAAAATTAATTAAAGTGCTTTTTCTATGCATTAGTCTCTTTAAAAAATTTAAATTAAAAATATACATTTTTTATTTATTTATATGATTTTTTCTTAAAGGTTTATTTAAATAATTATATTTTAATTTAATTTAGAATATAATTAATTTATATTTTTTATTTTTCATTTAGATTATTATTAATTTGATTAATTTTTAATTAAATTATAGTAAAATTTTATTGATGTGAGTTTTTATAAGGACGTATTTTGGGGTTTTCTTTTTGGTTGATGGTCAAATTACATATACAGAAATTGTAACGCCCCATCCGGGAATCCATGAGAAATTAACCTAACAAGTCATAATGTTAATGAAATATTAAAAAAAACATTAATAATACACTAACAAAATGAATGTGGAAGGAAGTAAAAACTTATGTTTGAATGACAACATTAACACATTTTAAATCATTAAACCAAAGTACTTAAATCCAATTAATCATTCTCTAGGGTTCCCAAGATGTCACTACTTAATGATATTAATTACATTATTATTTAACCAAGACGTGATCATATGATTAAGATTACGTTTATTTTAAGCCCAAATGAAAATATTCTTAATTCATTTATTTACCAAGAGTATGAATATCATGAAATAGAATATATATACATTGCTCTTTATTGATAGAGATGCTCCAAGGTGTGCTTGCACAATCCCCTATCTAGGACTCTACTTGTCCTAACCTTCCCTAGATCCTAAGCTCAATTCTAGGACCTTGATAGTCATTTCTCTTCTGGCCTAAGACTATCCTAACTCAACTTCAAGAGTTAGTCTCTTTGTGCTTCACCTTGAGGGATCACTATCATTAAGGTTACTTCAAATCTTCACTCTATCTTGGACGACTCCAAGTGAAAAATCTTCACAAAATCTTCACAAGTGCTGGAAGGGGTGTATCCATAACTAAAACAACTAATTGACATCCTTTTGACTCCATTGGAATGGGACATCAAGCCTTAATCAATCGAGTTCAAGATAGACTCTCCTTTTGGTCCTAATAGACCTAATTGCTCAATTAGCCCTACACAAAGGGTTTTTCTCAATTCTTTCTCCAAACTTCCAAATAACCCCAAAAAATAACTTGAGATCCAGATACCGTTTTCCAAGACCCTTAATAATTTTTAGGTCTTTGGTACCTAAGTTGTCCGTACAGTAGAATCCTAAATGTAGGACAAATAGGGCTAATTAGGCTAGAAATGTGCAGTCCAATGATTTCTACCTAGAAATATACCTAGATGGATTGGAAAATGCCTAATCTCACTTTTAGGTGTCTATAGGACTGCTACCTCTCTGAAACCACACTTGGTTTGGAGCACTCACTCATTCCCTTGCAAATGCACACTTATTTTACTCTGTCAAACCACTAACCGGACACTCAAAGCTTGTCTAGGGCATGACTTTAAAAATAGAAAACTGGATATTTAAACCTCCTACCTGCATATTTACAATGTAAAAAGGCTCCTATACCATATTAATCCAAACCCAGATGATTTCCACGATGGTATTCTATGGGGGAGCCATGAAACCAAAAACTGCCTAAACTAAACCAGCAACTAGACTAATTACAAAACAATTTACTAAGCTAAACAAATGAAATCAAAACCACAATGCTACTAAAGATAAAGTACTTAGGGTTATGGATACTAAACTTAAAAAACACTAACTTTCATACTTCAATCCATATGATCACATTCACACTCAATGCAAGTTCACTGTTACTGAAAACCCGAACACAAAGCTTTCATTCACTTCCAAAATTACACTTCTCCACACAATGCCTTGGGAAATGGGACCCATTTTTCCTTAACATTCCATGCCCATTATTCTAGATCATTATGGCAACTAACCATCATGTTTCCTCAAAAGGAATCTATTTTTCCATTTGTTGTCATGCAGCATAAAAAGTTGCTAAAATGTTGTCAAGCAACATTATGACAACATTACATCTTTTGGCATAATCATAGTTAAGGGTCTCTATTCAACTTATAATGGTGTAGATTGAATCTAGGAACCATTTTAGGCACTATCCTACCCTTTCCTAAGCCTTAAAGGCTTTTATAAACTTTTATACCCATTTTCCCACCTTGGGCCTAAACTAGCTCTAACAACTAGAAAGAAATAAACATCTAGGTTGGATTGAACCTAGTATAATCCACCTAGGAACACTCTTTACAAGACCTTCTAAGGTCAAATTTAAAACCTAATAACTCTGCTAGGGTCATTACAAGTCACTACAAAAACTTAGGGATTGGATTTATCCTAGGTACTCCTACACCATCCTCCCCAAATAGAAAGATTTAATCCACCCTTGGATTGAGAAAGTTGGTATCAATGCCCAACTTTCTGAACTCTTTCTCCCTGATCAATGTAGCATCTGCATCTATTTTTCCATGCCACTTCACCAGATGTTCTTTGTACTCCTTCTTCCTAGTCTGTCTGTAGACCCTTGAATCCAATATTCGGTCTGCCTTTTTGGATGGTGTAGATGGTAAGATGAGTTCCTCCACCTCCTGTATGACCTTAGTTAAAATCTGATCTGGATCTCGTATTGGTCCTTTATATAAGACCAAGTCTTCTACATTGAACACAGGAGATAAACCAACATCCTCTGGAAGTTCCTTTTTTTATGCATTAGTGCCATATTTGGCCAGAATAGTACATGGGCCAATTCTTCTCATCTATAGCTTATATTGCAAAACTTCTTTCTACAATATTTCCTTGTTGAGATGGACCATCAATAGATCCCCAACTTGGAATTTGAAATCCCTTTTTCTTTCATCCACCTTGCTCTTTATCTTCTTAGTGTTTTCAGTCAATGTCTTTTTCATTGTCTCATGGACCTCTTGCATAGAATATGCAAAATATTCTGCATAGCCACTACCCTGGGATCCATCCTTTAGATCTCTGAGCTTAAATATGCCTCTAGGGTGTAAGTGATAAACTATCTCAAAAGGACTCTTACCAGTAGTCCTATTCATAGTATCATTATAGACATATTCTGCCTGTCTAATGAGTTGGTCCCAAGCTTGACCATACTCCTTAGTTAAGAACCTTAGGAGGTTACCTAGACTCCTATTTACTACCTCATTTTGATCATCAGTCTGAGGGTGATATGCAGACCCAAAAGATAAATTGGTTCCTAGATTTTTCCATAGGGTCTTCCAAAAATGGCTCATGAACTTTGTGTCTCTGTCTGACACTATGCTCAATGGTAATCCATGAATTCTGACTACCTCCTTGAATAATAGGTGAGCTATTTGACTTGCATCATGGACTATCTTGCAGGGTACAAAGTGTGCCATCTTACTAAATCTATCTAAAATCACATAGATTATATCCATTCCCTACTTGGTCTTAGGAAATCCTACCACAAAATCCATGCTCAAGAATTCCCATGGTCTACTTGGGATGGGAAGAGGTTGGTAAAGTCCTGCATTGGAAGATTTACCTTTTGCTTTCAGACATACACCACAACTTTCTACATACTTCCTAATGTCCAAATTCATCTTAGGCCAAAAGTAAAACCTATGTACTAATTATTGTGTCTTGTTGACACCAAAATGCCCACTAAGGGCACCATTGTGCTTCTCTTGAATCATATTTTCTCTTATAGACCCTCTAGGAACACATAATTGACTTCCTTTAAACAATAGATCACTTTGTAAATTATAGTCAGAGTATTCACTATGAAAATGATTCTTGTATCCTTGAGATACCTTATAGATGTCTGCAAAGTCTCCATCTTCTGCATATAGGTCTTTGAAGCTCTTAATACCCATGCTCTACAGGTGTATCTCTTGTACAGTCAGGGCTCTTCTACTTAAGGCATCTGCTACCTTATTCTGCAATCCCTTCTTGTGCTTAATGTTGAAGGTGTAGGCCTGCAAATATTCTACCCACTTCATATGTTTATGACCGAGCTTATCTTGTGAATTCAAGAAACTCAGTGCTTGGTTATCTGAAAAGACTACAAACTCCTTTGGAAGCAAGTAGTGCCTCCACTTCCTCAGTGCTTGGAATAGAGAATACATCTCTAGGTCATAAGAAGAGTACTTCTTCTTGGATTCACTTAGCTTTTCACTGTGGAAAACCACTGGTCTTCCTTCTTGGCTCAAGACAATACCAATAGCCACATTGCTAGAATCACACTCCATTGCGAAAAACTTCTCAAAGCTTGGAAAAATCAAGATTAGTTGAGTATAAATCTTCTTCTTCAAAAACACAAATCCATGGTTAGCTTTCTCATTCCACACAAACTTTGTTTTCATTCCACCTTTGTTATTATCTATAACATAGGAGAACAAATTGCACTAAATTGCTTTATGAAATTCCTATAATACTAAGCTAAGCCATGAAAACTTCTTACCTTTGTTGTTGTTCTTGGAGTATGCCAATTGAGAATGGCTTCCACTTTACTTTGATCCATCTTTAGATTGCCTTGGGACAACACAAACCCAAGATACACTAGCTCCTGCTTCATGAATTCACACTTTTCCAAATTTACCATCAACTTCTCCTCATGTAGCTTCTTGAAAACTATCTACAAATGTCTGAGGTGTTCTTCTTTGGTCTTACTATAGATGAGTATATCATCTAGATACACTACCACAAATTTGCCTATGTAGTCTTTAAGTACTTCATTCATTAATCTCATGAATGTAGATGTGGCATTGGATAGCCCAAATGGAGTTACAAGCCATTCATATAGTCCTTCTATGGTCTTGAAGGTTTTTTTCCATTCATATCCCTCATTTACTCTCATGTGGTGGTATTCACTTTTTAAGTCAATGTTTGTAAAAAATTTGGCTTCTCCTATACAATCCATTAGGTCTTCTATCCTAGGGATAGGGAACCTATACCTAATGGTGATCTAGTTTATTTCTCTTGATTCAGTGTATAGCCTCCAAGTTCCTCCCTTTTTGGGTGCTAAAATAGTGGGTATGACACAAGGACTAATTCTTTTCCTAATGAGACCTTGGCTTAGGAGTTCTTTGATTTTCTTATCTATTTCCTCATTTTGTTGAGGAGTCATTTTATAGGCTGCCTTATTAGGAAGGGTAGCTCCTAGGATAACGTCTATTTGATGACTTACAACTCTCTTAGTGGGTAGGTTTGATGGTTGTCCATCACTCACAATGCCTTCATACTTCTGCAAAATCTCCTACACTTCTTTAAACAATTCTATCCTCTTGACTTCCTTGTTTGCACTTTCTTCGTTTGGCTTCAATACAAGTGAAAAACCAAATCCCTCTCCTTCTTATAAGGCTTCTAATAACTCCTTCTCACTGACCATAAGAACATTGGGGCATGTAGACTTCATCTCTCCATCCTCTAACAGTGACTATATTTTGAAAGTCACATTGTCCTTCTTGAAATAATAAGAATTCTTTGCTCCATCATGCATGGTTGTCGGTCAAATTTCCATGGCCTACCAAGGATTAGGTGACATGCATCCATAGGTAGGACATCACACAACACCTTCTCTTTGTATCTCCCAATGGAGAAGTCCACCCAATCTTGCTCATTGACAAGGACATGTTGTCCTTTGTTCAACCAAGTGACTTTGTATGGGTTGGTGTGGGGTATTCTCTTCATCTTCAAATTTATGATTGCCTCCTTTGAAACTATGTTGTCAGTAGACCCTAAGTATATAATGACTCTACAAACTTTTCCCATCATCTTGCATTTCACTCTAAACAATTATCTCCTTTGACTAGGTTCCTCTTTTACTGTCTCCTTAATCAGTGTACTTATCATTAAGTTCTCACCTTCCTCTGACTCCAAGGGTATCTTAGAGTGTTTGCTTGCACCACTAGTCTCCTCTTGAACATAGTTTAGCCTTTTTTCACTTCCTTGAGAAGTAGTGCCTTTCTCTAGAAATCTATATGCAGGGTGTCCCATCTAGTTGTAGTAGTAACATATCATGTTTGCAAAATAGCTACCTCTTCCTTGGCTATTGCTTCTTCCTCTATTATTAGAGGTCCTTCTTCTATTTCAGTTACCTCTATTGGAGCTTCCTTCTTGTTTCTCAGTAAGCTTGGTCTCTCCTTGACTCTTTATTTCAGAAAGTCTTCCACCATATCCACCTCTTTGTCCTCTATTGTCTCTTCCTTTGCCTCTACCTCTGGTGGTGCTAGAATCTTGTTTCTTCCTTAGTTTCTCTTCTACCTTTATTGCAATTTGGTGGTATTTCTGAATAGTATCAGGAGTCAAGAGACTCATTTCATCTTGTATAGTCCACTTGAGACCATTAAGGTATCTAGATACCTTCACCTTCTCATCTTCTGCAAGTCGAGACCTCATACATAATCTCTGAA
Organism: Thuja plicata; assembly: GCA_018584345.1. NCBI lineage: Eukaryota > Viridiplantae > Streptophyta > Pinopsida > Cupressales > Cupressaceae > Thuja > Thuja plicata. The sequence goes on along the minus strand of MU224522.1, from coordinate 4,137,555 downwards.
ACTCTTTAGTATAGGAATTCATATCCAAGTCCTTATGTCTTAGACTTTGTCTTCTTTTATGAAGTTGGATTTCATAATCCTCAAGAACATAAGAATATATGATTTTTGCAACCATAGCCTTCCATGTAGTAATGGGCTTATTTCCTTAATTATCTCTCTCATCTTGGATAAATTTCCACCAAGTGAGTGCAGACCCTCTTAGTCTGGCCTTAGAAACTTTCACCTTCTAAGCTTTAGTTATGCCATCACACTCAAAGTGATTTTTTAGTCCTTCTATCTAATCTAGGACTATCTTTGGTTTCATCTTTCCACTAAAGATAGGAACTCATTCTAGTGCTTTACCACTCATAGCCTTTAATGCCTTTAAGAATGATTCTTTAGTAAGGATAGGGTTAGCTTCAGGCACTTCATCATCTATGGAAATCTCCTTGCCTTTCCCTTCAACCTTTTCCTTCACTTCTTCAATATTTTCTTCCACTTGGTCCACTTTGTGTTCCAATTGTGCCAATATCTCTCTGAGCAATCTATTTTCTTCTTCTTGCTCATCTACCTTCTTCGCCAACTCTTCATTTTGTCACCATTATAGACTCTCCTAAAGACTCTTCTGGTTGGAACATTCAACACAAGCCTGGTCAAACAAGCTTTGATACCAATCTAATAGAGATGCTCCAAGATGTGCTTGCACAATCCCTTATCTAGGACTCTACTTGTCCTAGCATTCCCTAGATCCTAAGCTCACTTCTAGGACCTTGATAGTATTTTCTCTTTTGTCCTAAGACTATCCTAACTCAACTTCAAGAGTTAGTCTCTTTGTTCTTCACCTTGAGGGATCACTATCATTAAGGTTACTTCAAATCCTCACTCTATCTTGGATGAATCCAAGTGAAAACTCTTCACAATATCTTCACAAGTGCTGCATTGGGTGTATCCATCACTGACACAACTAATTGACATCCTTCTAACTCCATTGGATTGATACATCAAGCCTTAATCAATCGAGTTCAACATTGACTCTCCTTTTGGTCCTAATAGGCCTAATTGCTCAATTAGCCCTACACATAGGGTTTTTCTCAATTATTTCTCCAAACTTCCAAATAACCCCAAAAAATAACTTGAGATCCAGATACCCTTTTCCAAGACCCTTAAGATTTTGTATGTCTTTGGTACCTAACTGGTTCGTATAGTAGAATCCTAAAATGTAGGACAGATAGGGCTAATTAGGCTAGAAATGTGTAGTCCACTAATTTCTAGCTAGATGGATTGGAAAAGGCCTAATCTCACTTGTAGGTGTCTATAGGAATACTACCTCTTTGAAACCACACTTGGTTTGGAGCACTCACTCATTCCCTTGCAAATGCACACCTGTTTCACTCTATCAAACCACTAATCGGACACTCAAAGCTCGCCTAGGGCATGACTTTAAAAATAGAAAAATGGCTCTTCAAACCTCCCACCTGCATATTTACAATGTAAAAATTCTCCCCTATCATATTCATCTAGACCCAGATGATTTCCATGGTTGGATTCTATGGGGGAGCCATGAAACCAAAAATTGCCTAAACTACACCAACAACTAGACTAATTACAAAACAATTTACTAAGATAAACAAATGAACTCAAAACCACTATGCTATTGAATAGAAATTACTTAGGATTATGGATAATATGAAGAAAAAAAACTAACTTTCACACTTCAATCCATATGATCACATTCACACTCAATGCAAGTTCATTGTTACTGAAAACCAGAACACAGAGCTTTCATTCACTTCCAAAATTAAACTTCTCTACATAATGCCTTAGGAAATGGGATCCATTTTGCCTTAACATACCATGCCAATTATTCTAGGCCATTATGGAAACTACCCATCATGTTTCCTTGAAAGGAATCCATTTTTTCCATTTGTTGTCATGCAACATAAAAAGTTGCTAAAATTTTGTCAAGCAACATTAAGACAACATTACATCTTTTGTCATAATTCTAGTTAAGGGTCTATATTCAACCTAGAATGGTGTAGAATGAATCTATGAACCATTTTAGGCACTATCCTACACTTTCCTAAGCCTTAAAGTCTTTTAGACACTTTTAAACCCATTTTCCCACCTTAGGCCTAAACTAGCTCTAACAACTAGAAAGAAATAAACATCTAGGTTGGGTTGAACCTAGTCTAATCCACCTAGGAACACTCTTTGCAAGACCTTCTAAGGTAAAATTTAAAACCTACTAACTTTTCTAGGGTTATTATGTTGGTACTCAAATCAACAGATTGGATTTCCTATGGATTTTTCCTTTCCAATGATAAGAAACCCAAGTGATTTGCCAACAAACAAGGTTTTAACCTGATCTAAGTTTCAACCTTCTACAATTTTGGCTCTGTAGAACCAAGGTTGGTAAGCCTATACCCTAGAATTATCTCCCAAATCCTTAGGTTTTTTTAGAGAAGGTAATATGTGTTACAAACTCCTTTCTCTCAATGTATGGCAAAGTACTATTGAGATCCTAAAACTAAGAGCAACGTATTATTGAAGTGTTCAAATGTAATGTTGCAAGAATTTAAAGAATGTTTGATGGATTCAAGATATGAACTGAATAGAGAAGATGGATATAGTATCTCAAAAATTTAAACAATGAAACTATGACCATAATCCAATAAACAAGAGAGACCAGTGCATTAATCAACTATGGGCAATAGAGTTAATATCATTCCAATCCTATGTTCAACCTCAGAGACAGTTTTGTAAGAAAACTTATCACTTCAAAGGCGTTATGAAATGTACATGCAACCTAGATAAAATTCAAATATATTTCAAAAGGATAATACTTCTCAGATGACAAACCAATTGATTAAGGACTCAATTAACAAAATTTAACCATGCAAAATGAAAAAAACAATTGAAATATAGGTTGTGAATCAAATCAGGAAGCATGCTCATCAAACTATCACTTTGAAGAAGTTATATTGGTTTATCTGAGGGACTAATTGTAAAATTATTAATGAATTAATTGCATATATGAAGAAAAAGGACTTATCTTTATTGATTTTGGAAAATACTACAATAGAGTTCAAGTTTGCAGTTATTTATCCATCTATCACATTTGATTATAATAACAATAAGTCTTATTTCTTTCCTTTTGTGTTGATCTTAGTATCCCTATAAGTATGAAACTCAAAGGATGCAGACAAGATTTAGATCAATAAGACATTTCCTAACAAAAACCCAACCTAGTGATCAATAAATGAATATTTAATTAAAACAAAGGAATAACCGATTATCCTTATTCAACAACAGTTATCGAACGATTAGGTCTTATAATACCTTAACAATTATTTCTTAATATTTTTGTGAAAATAACTTAATCAATAGGTATGCATATATCTATCCAAGGTTTCATTCATGATCTCTACATAATATGTCTGAGTTGATGGCTTTAAATAATGGATTTGTATCGTGTTGATAATTCGACCGCATATCCAGCCATAGTTTATCTCATGATCATGTCGACCCGATATATATTTGTACATGATAATGAATGTATTCTCTACTATGTAGTCTCTGGAATCATGTTTTTATTATCTTTCATCGAATGCAATCATGGCATCTATCATTTATCTAAAATCTCTTTTCATCACGTCTGCATGTGACCATTCATCTCGACGTCGAGTATTCTCAATCATCCGATCAAAACAAGTTCACCACCTTTGTAATCTACACGTAAAGTCAAATTATCAACGATAAAAAATCCTAATTATAAAAGGTTATGATATTCTAAAATGCATGTAATAATCAAATAAATGTAGTCATCAAAGTCTTTTGTCTTTTTCCCATTGTCGCCATGTGTTGCATCCTGCGCTATCGCGTAGTGGTTAACTTCTGGTCATCTCTCCATCATGTCATCGGATAGAGTCATAGATATTGTATCCTATGGTTTTAGATCTGCATCAAATGCCTTAGTTATCTTCTGATTACTTTTATCCGCTAGATTAAGTCCCAGTCGTTGATTTAAAACATAAGATAAAAGATTGTGTTTAAGTAATCTGTCCTTTACTTTATTATAAGTGTCTCCATGTAAACTAGTCACTCTGATCAACCAATCAAATTTCAACATCTATATCCACATCACTTCACATGTATATCTTGGCGGGCCTGGGACACCTGTCATCTTTTTTTCCATCACGTGGTGTTTAAACGTCGCGCGACTTGAGATAGCGCCATCGCTCTCAACCGTCAGATGAAATATTAATCTGATCATACGCGACGTGGTGTAGCTTTAGCCAAACTAACTCCATAAGACACATGACACTTGTTTTCTGGTTCCAATTCAATTAAAAGGAATCTTCGTGTACATCAGTCGTGAACTTTCAACTGTCAACAACTCAATTTGACTATTATTGGTTATCATGGAGGTCGAGACCAAAATACTTTTCCACCCCGTGATGGATAGAAGATTTGATCGCTACCTCATTGCACCATCATGCTTATAGGTAAGCATAATGTAATTGTATGATCATATAGTTTCACTAAGCTATTTTTTTATTACAACTATTGAATTAGGACCTCAGCCTTGCTATCCTTTTATCTGTATCACAGAAGAGATAAGCATAAATCAATTGTAAACAAGTATATCTATTATAGCTATGGATTCAAATAATATAGCACTTAATAAAATACATAAGGAACATAAGTAAAAATGTAATATATAATTCAAAAGGCTATAGAAGATAAATAGATAAATGTAAAGAGTTACTTCCCTGACTGATTATGGATACAAATTGATTTGCAGACATGGGTTCCACTAGTGACTCTTTCTGGGGATGTGTGTTTATACCTTAACATAGAAAGATCCAAGCTATCTCTAGAAAAGAAGACCATTAGAAAGATACAAGAATATCATACATAATGCAAAGATAAGAAAGAAAAAAAACCTGCCTATTGTTATCTTTAATGGAAAAAAGGTTTAAGGTACTGACCATGCACAAGAAGTTCATGATTGTAACCATCCAAATCCTATAAGATGTAAGAATTCTCACCTCCTTTACCAGCAATAACAAAAGGTCCTACCCATAGAGCCTCAAACTTTCCATGTTTTCCTTTGTCTTGATCTTTAACATTCCATCTTAAAACCATATCTCCTTCCTAAAATTTCCTTTCTGTAGTCTTCTTATCAAACAAATCTTTCACTTTCTGCTGCAATTCTTGATTCCTTATTTCATCCAATTCTGCAAGCTTTTGGAGTATGTCTTCCATGAAATCCTATTCTTCCCATTGCTCATTATTTACAAACTTGTATACTGGTAAAAAATTATTTAGTGGTAAGTGAGATTTCTTTCCATAAACAAGCTCATATGGGGCATATCCATTAGAATTTTTAATTTTAATTCTATTTTCCTAAAGTGCAAGTGGTAATTTTGAGTCTCATGATCTTTTGTTGTTATCTAACATTCTTTTGATAATATTCATTATATTTTTGTTTCTAGATTCCACTTGGCCATTTCCTTGAGGATGATAAGGGGATGAGTAAGAAATATTTATCCCATATCTCTCATGAAATTCAGTGAATTTTTCAGATCTAAAACACATAGCATTATCACAAACAATCTTCTGGGGAACACCAAATCTTGTCAATATCTTTTCAGTCAGGAACTTGAATACCACCTTACTAGTAGCTTGTCTAGTTGGTATGGCTTCCGCCTACTTAGTGAAGTAATCAATGGCTACCAAATTCCATTTATGCCCACCACTAGATGTATCAACAACTTCACCTATGAAATCAATTCCCCACATTTGGAAAGTTTCTTCAGTAGAAATAGGGTTAAGAGGTAATGCACCATTATATTTGAGTTTTCCTGAAAACTTCTAACATGCTTCACATTTCTAAATATATTCATGGTAGTCCTTAAATATGCAAGGCCAATAATATCCTGCATTCAATATCTTATATGCAGTGGTTTTTTCTGAAATGTGTCCACCACATGCTCCATCATGGAGTTCCTTGAGCACCCTTTTAGCTTGGTATGTATCTAGACACAAGAGAAGTATACCATCCCTATTTTTCCAATATAAGTCTCCCCGCATCAAGATATATTTATATTCTTGCAATTTTACTGTCCTCTTTTGACTATCAGTAAGGTTTTCAGGGCACTTCATGTGTTTTAAGAAATGTACTATGTTAGTGTACCAAGGTAATCTTTCAATACTTGTATGAGTTTCACTTAGATCAATCTGATTCACTTGTAATGCATCCATATTTGATTCTTCCATCAACCTTTCTAATCCTTGTCCTCTAATAATATTAGTGATCTGTATCTCTATATCAAATTCATGAATCTAATTTACCCATCTACATCTTCTCCTAGTGACTTCTGATTGTCTGAATATATCTTTTATTGCTGCATTAGGAACATAGGCTATCACTTTTGCTCCTACCAAATAAGGCCTAAAGGATTTTACTGCTTTCACAAGTGCATAAGCTTGTTTCTCATTGATATCATAATTTAATTCAGATACTTGAAGGGTTTTACTGAAGAATGCTATTGGTTGTTCATATTCTCCATTATTCTTTTGTAGTAAAACATCAACAATGGTGTGATATGATGCAAAGGAAAATAAATGAAATGGCTTAGCATAATATGGGGATTTGAGGACATGAGATTCCTTTTTTTCCCTTTTAATCTTCACAAATGCCTCTAAATCTTCATTTTTCCACTTCATGTCTGCACCCTTCTTTAACATCATAGAAATTGGCTTGATTACTTCTAAAAAGTTTGGGACAAATCTCCTTAGAAAGTTTATTTGTCCAAAGAAGGATTGGATCTTTTTAATACTCTTAGGAACCTCAATCTTATCAATTGTTGCAATCCTCTCAGGGTCTATTCTCACCCCATCCTTGGATATTATATGCCCTAGTAATTTTCCTTCAGTTACTGCAAAATGGAATTTCTTTGGGTTCAAGGATATCCCATACTCAATGGCTCTTTGAAAAATCTACTCCAAATGTCCACAATGATATTCTTCCTTCTTGGGGTAAGCAGTTAGGTCATCCTGATACACCACCATAATTACATCAGTGAAATCCTCAAAGGAAACATCCATTTCTATTTAGAAGGTAGCTCCTGCATTAGTACATCCAAAAGGCATTCTAGCATATACATAAGTACCCCAAGGTGTAGTAAATGTTGTTTTGTATTGTTCCTCTTCTTTTACCTTCACCTGGTTATACCCTGAGAATCCATCCATCATTGATAACAATTCATTCCTTGTGACCTTTTGTAGTAATGCTTCCATATTAGGAGTGCATAATTATCCTTTAATGATGATATGTTTAGATTCCTGAAATCTACACAAAGTCTGATATCCCCATTCTTCTTCCTGACAGGGACCAAATTTGAAACCCATGTTGAGTGTCTAATTGACTTTATTATACTAGCATCCCTCATCTTGATTAGCTTATCTTTCATCTTAGGAGCTAGAGTAGGGTTTATAGGTCTTTGTCTTTGTCTAAATGGTTTGGCATTAGGCTTCAAAGGTATCTCATGTTGAAAAAGGTCTTCTCATTAAGATTTAAGGTCATCATAGGACCAAGAAAATACATGCCTATGTTTTCTCAATAATCTGATTATATGTGCTCTAATCTTCGAGGTTAAGCTTTTACCCAAAAATACTTCCTTTGGAGTCGCTTCATTTCCCAAGTTTATCCTTTCTACTTCATCCATTGTAACATTAGTGCTTTTCTTGTCCATTTTTGAATCTTTATTGTCAAACAACCTCTCCATTGCTACAAGACCTTTTGGAACCTTATTGGTTTTAAGATGAATGATTTCCTTTCCAAACAACACTTCTTTCTCATTCTTTATTTGAAAATGAGCATTCAAGTCTATCAATTAATCTTCATACTCTTGTTTGCATGCTAAAAATTTGATTATATCTCTTTCATCTTCAAAGACTTGTAATTTGTTGATGTTATCAGGTATAGCAAGCCTATTTTTAACTTCAACTTGAACTATGTCTTCACAAGGGATGTCTTTATGCTTCAATGCCAAATTAGCCATAAAATCTGCAAGGATATTTTCTGACCTATCTATCTAATCAATAGAAAAAGCATCAAAACATTCTATAAAATCCCATACTTCATTCCTATATTTGTTAAGATGAGGTTTCTTAGCAACAAATTTTCTTTTAACTTGAGAAATCATCAATTTAGAATCACCAAAAACACTTAAACATTTTATTCCATGCTTACTAGCTATCTTTAAACCAAGAAGTAGAGCTTCATACTCTACAACATTGTTAATACATTCAAAATCTAGTAAGAAGGAATATTTAAATTTTTTCTTATCAGGGGAAAAGAAAATGACACCAGCTTCATTACCATCCTTCCAGCAAGCACCATCAAAATACATTTTCCAAATTGTTATTTACTTCAGCATGTAATTCAATAGGTTCAGTATTATGCATTGCATTTTTTGAAATACTTACATGAAAGCTATCCATATCAGAATGAAAGAAATGTGTAGCCAAGCTTGGATCTACATCCTCGATAATGTATGGACTTCTAGTCTCCCTGTCAATCATTACATCCCTGTCATTCATTGAAATAGAAGCATAAGAAAGATCTAATTGAATACTACCTCCTACTAAGATAGGACATTTTCTAGAAAGAAGCATTCCATAATTGGCAGGAACTTCAACCATAGTAATATCCATTTTATAAGACATTTCAGGACATGTAGGAAATTTAAATTCAACATTTTTCATTATACCTACAATAGGAACAAATCTATTATCCATAGCATAGCATCTACCAAATTTGGTATCACCATTCATTCCTAATTCTTTCATTACATCATTAGGCATAATATTCACTATTGCACCATAATCTATCATAAAATTATTTACCAATCTATTGTTTATCAATAGAGTAAGATAAAAAGGATCAATTTTATTTCCATTTTTTTATTAAATTAGTTCCTAGATAAATATTTGGAGGATCCTTTACTTCTTGGTTAAGATCTTCCTTATTACCTACATTAGACAATATTTTCAAAGCTTCACTTTTACATTCAGGTATTTTAACTATTTCAAGCAATGGAACATGTATTTTAACTTGAGATAATGCATTAGACATAAAAGAGAATTCATTAGGAAGAGATTTACTAACCACCTTTTCTCTTACTATTGTTGGAAAGTCATGAGGTTCTACCTGTTTATCTTGAGCAATATTTTTGTGCTTCAGCCTCCTTGGATCAGTTCCTTGGTAAAGTTTCCCTCTGTCTACATTTACTATTATATTCCTTAACTTGTAATTACTTCTTACTTCTTCTACTGTAGCTATTGTACATGATTTCTTCTCCTCTTCTATTAATTCTCTTAATCTTGGAGGATTCTCATGATAATTTCCATATTGATATACTCTATTTAGGTCATCCCTATAATAGTATTCATCTGAGGAGCTATAATCATCATATCCCCACATGGGATCTGTTGATAATTTATTTATTGTGGGTTGTTGATCATCATTCTAATCTTCATCCTCTCTCCATCTTTGGGAAACAACACAATTTTCATAAGCATGTGGTAATCTGCAGGCTTCACACCAAGGATAGCTTTCCAAAAAATGGTTGTTTTTCTTCAATGGATCAGGAGTATGTAATTCTTTGCTTACTAGTTTCCCATCCTTAAATTGTGTGTTATAAGGAATATCCTACAATTTATATCCATCATTTTTGTATGGTGCCTGGTTATTCTGATTGTACTTAAAATTGTCTCTTCCATTATTCACTTGGAGACCTTTCACTATATTGATAAGCTTATCTAATCTATCTTCCTCCTTGTGTTTCTTAGGCTCTTTTGGATTGAAAAAATGAGTGTCCTCCCTCTTAATAATTATACCAGATGCCTTCCTATCATTTTCAATAGCTATAGCAATCTTGAGAGCATGTGCCAAAGTAGAAGGCTTATGAGATCTGATTTGATAGTTTGTCTTGCTATCAAAGGCACCCATATAGAAGTTAATTAGAAAGGCATCAAAAGGCTGAACATCTCTTGGGATCCTATTTAGGACCTTTTTAAATCTCTTATTGAACTTAGCCACATATTCATTCTGATTTTTCTTCATACTTGTCAACTCATGTGAAGCAAAAGAAGTATCATTGTGATCATCGAATTGTTCTATGAATTGATTGACAAATTCATCCCAACTAGATATGGATTTGTCTGGCAGAATTCTGAACCATTCTATTTCATCTTCTATGAAGGATTGAACAAACAACTTCATGTATACATCCTCATTGAATTCATCAAATTCTTGGATAACATTCTTAAAATTTACACAATGCACTTTAGCTGCTTCTGACCCATTCCCTGAAAACTTTGGAATTGCACTCCTTAATTCACTTTTTATATCATTAGGACATCCCCTTATGCCATAAAAATCTAACTATATGTATCTATCAGAAACCATGGGGGAGCTATAGTTTTTTCTATTTTTATTGATGGCTCCATGTCTTTGATTCTGCTGATTTGCATTCTAGAATATTTGATTATCTCTTGGTCCAAAGCTTGAATTGATATTATAATCTCTTGGTCCATAATCTTGATCCCTATTATTCTGATATCCATTATATATCCTTCCACTTTTTTTATGCCTATGTTGTTCATGTTGGTTATATGTGTTAGGATTCATTCTATTGTTGTGGTTATGTTGTTCTCCATGGTTCCATTGTCCCCAATGATCTCTCCTTTCCCTATCATTGTTATTTTTCTCAATTCTTCCCCTACTATCTAGTTCGAACAAAGGGCTGGTATGATCATTGTTAAAAATATGCTCACTATTCTTCCTATGAGGAGGATTGTAAACTCCATTTCTATCATCCTTAGGAACTTCTTTGTCTCTTGGTGATCTAATTGTACTTCTTTTTTTTCTCATTTTCCTCAGTACCTCTTCTGGCTGTCTTTTAAGAGCCATGACCATTTCTTCATCTTCTGATCCTGCATTGGCCATATCATGAAATACAACATCCCATTTGTTAATTCTTATCTCTCTTTCAGTCATTTCCTGATTTGGATAATGTTGAAACTCATGTTCTCCTAATTACCTTGGGAAAAAGGATTACAATTTTCATCACTGCTTTCATGGATATGATGGCTTGAGTTAGGGAATTTTTCACAAGCATAATCTTGATCATCCTTATCAGGGTATAACATACATGGTACATAGGGCATCTTTGCACTTGGATTCATGTATTTCCTTAGGATTAAGTCTAATTCAAGTTGATCTAGATGCAAACATCTTCTACCCCACATGAGATAATCAATAACAAAATTATATAACCAAATTTATCACCACTTTAAAACCAGTAGAGTCGCCACCTTCTTTTTAAAAGGAAATACCTATTGTCTTTTGAGTTCTTTTCTCACAGCATAGCCTAACCTTTATTACCATAAACTCTGAAAATTATTCTTTAATGATGAATCTTCCCTAGTAGATTCGCTAATCTATTGGTTCTCAAATCAACAGATTGGATTTCCTATGGATTTTGCCTTTCCAATGATAAGAAACCCAAGTTATTTGCCAAAAAAAAAGGTTTTAACCTGATCTAAGTTTCAACGTTCTATAATTTTGGCTCTATAGAACCAAGGCTATTAGGCCTATACCCTAGACTTATCTCCCAAATCCTTAGGGATTTTTAGAGTAGATAATATGTGTTCCAAACTCCTTTCTCGTAAAGTATGGAAAAGTACTATTGAGATCCTAAAACAAAGAGCAATGTATTATTGAAGTGTTCAAATGTAATGTTGCAAGAATTTAAAGAATTTTTGATGGATTCAAGATATGAACTAAATAGAGTAGATGGATATAGTATCTCAAAACTTTAAACAATGAAACTATGACCATAATCCAATAAACAAGAGAGACCGATGCCTTAATCAACTATGGGCAATAGAGTCAATATCATTCCAATCCTATGTTCAATATTAGAGACAGTTTTGTAAGAAAAATTATCACTTCAAAGGCGTTATGAAATGTACATGAAACCTAAAAAAAATACAAAGATATTTCAAAAGGATAATACTTCTCAGATGACAGAACAATTGATTAAAGCCTCAATCAACAGAATTTAACGATGCAAAATGAGAAAACCAATTGAAATATAGGCTGTGAATCAAATAAGGAAGCATGCACATCAAACTATCACTTTGAAGAAGTTCTATTGGTTTATCTGAGGGAAAAATTGTAAAATTATTAATGAAGCAATTGCATATATGAAGAAAAGGACTTATGTTTATTGATTTTGGAAAATAGTACAATAGAGTTCAAGTTTGTAGTTATTTATCCATCTATCCCATCTGATTATAATAACAATAAGTCTTATTCATTTCCTTTTCTGTTGATCTTGGTATCCCTATAAGTATGAAACCCAAAGGATAGAGACAATCTTTAGATCAACACAATGTTTCCTAATAAAAACCTAACCTAGTGATCAATAACTGAATGTTTAATTACAACAAAGGAATAACTAATTATCCTTATTTGACAACAGTTATCGACTGATTAGGTCTTATAATAACTTAAAAATTATTACTTAATATGTATATGAAAATAACTTAATCAATAGGTCTACATGTATATCCATCCATGGTTTCATTCATGATCTCTGCATAATATGTCTGAGTCAATGGCTTTAAATAATAGATATGTATCGTGCTGATAATTAGACCACATATCCACCCATATTTTATCCCATGATCATGTCGACCCCATATATATTTGTACATGATAATGAATGTATTATTTGGTATGTAGTATCTGGAATCATGTTTTTATCTTTCATTGACTGCAACCATGACATCTATCATTTATCTGCGACCTCTTTTCATCACGTATGCATGTGACCATTCATCTCAACATCGATAAATCTGGATCGTACGATCAAAACAAGTTCGCCACCTTTGTAATCTGTATGTAAATTCAAATTATCAATGATAAACAAACCCTAATTGTAAAAGGTTATGATATTCTAAAATGCCATGTAATAATCAAATAAATACAGTCGTCAAAGTCATTTTTCTTTTTCTCATTGTCGCCATGTGTCACATCCTACGCTATCACGTAGTGGTTAACGTACACTCATCTCTCCATCACGTCATTGTGCAGAGCCATAGATCTTGTATATGTATGAGTTAATTTTGGCCTTCTAAATCAACCACACACTTCAACATAGTCCTTCTTCACCAGGTACAGCCAAGACTGAATATGAGTTATTCATCCTGACTGTCTGCGTGATTCGCCCTGTTGCCTTCTATCTAGATGGAGTTTTGAATTTTGCTCTTAGGACGAGGGCCTCACAACTATGGACCATCTAAGAACGAAGGATTTTTAACCATGATAAATGATATGCAATGCAAAGATTATGCAAGATTATACTACTGAATTGAAATATGCAATATCATCTAAACATGAATGCTACATGATTTCAATGCAACTTAATCTAGAAATTGAAGCTATT
>MU224522.1:4063352-4116355 GCA_018584345.1 Thuja plicata | reverse complement strand
GAAAATCCAAAACATATTGTAAAATTCTAAGATTTTTTCTGGAGATAGGAAATTTAATTTCCCGAACTGGGTCTTTTTTAGATTTTTAAAATTTGACCATCTTCATCCTCTGTCGACATCATCTTTGCAGAAGGTCTAAATTCCAGCATCTTTGAAACCTTCGCTTGTAGAATTTTGATTGTTTCTCTCATAGAGCTTCCTTCCATAATCCCTCAAATTTTAATTGAAAAGCAATATGATTTTGTATCCCATTTAATGTACTTCATCATATTATTAATTATTGGACATAGATTTTAGGATTCCATTTTTTAGAGTTTTATCACTTTATAGGACTCTAAATTTTGCCAAAAATTGAGAACTCCAACATGCGCGACCAACCTTAACTTATAGAATTAACTCAGTGCTGAACCAAAAATCATAAGACCTAAAAGCACTGTGACTGTGCGATACATAAAAATTTCAACTCATCACTCGGTCGTGGGTTGACAACCCGACTTCAAAAATATATTACGACTGCACGATTAAGATAGATTAATGACCAAGTTGCTCACTCGTGCACCTAACTTGACTTAACGAGACATGACCGTGAATGCATGATTCATTCCAAAGCATGACTCGTCACTCACTTTCTTACTTAAAAGATCACTTTAAAATATCAGCGCGGGTGTGTGACTAAGGCCGAAAACAAGGAAAATTTGAAAACTTGATCACAAAACTTGACACTTTGACATGTAACCACATGGATTTTGAAACAAAAGACGCGGGATAATTTTCCAAAGCATGGAAAATTGAAATTTTTGATATGTAGTGCTAACAAGACACGCAACGCTCATTTTGTGGTGCCAAGTTAATTAAAAAGAATCTGCGTGTACATCGGTCATGAACTTTCAACTGTTGATAACTCAATTTGACTGTTATCAGTTATCATGGAGGTCAAGACTAGAATACTTTGCCACCCCGTGATGGATAGAATATTTTCTCACTGTCTCGTTGCACCATCACACTTATAGGTAAGTATAATGTAATTGTACGATCATATAGTTTCACTAAGCTGTTTGTTGATTACAACTATTGAATTTCAACCTCAACCTTGTTATCCTTTTATCTGTATCACAGAGGAGATAAGCATAGATAAATGGTAAACAAGTATATCTATTATAGATATGGATTCAAATAATATATCACTTAATAAAATACAAAAGGAACATAAGTAAAAATGTAATATATAATTCAAAAGGCTATAGAAGATAAATAGATAAATGTAAACAGTTACTTCCCTGACTGATTATGGGTATAAATTGATTTGCAGACATGGGTTCCACCATAGTACAAGCCACTAATAAAAATTAGGGATTGGATTTATCCTAGGCGCTCCTGCACCATTTATCTACTATAATAGCATCATCCAATTAATCTAACTATTACATCAATGTTACATATGAGATTACAATTCTTTTATATAATTTATAAGGATCATAATAATGAATCAAATTACAATTAAAATTACATCTTACTTTAGGAATGTCTCAATGTAAAACATGATACAACATGTGATAAAAACTCATTATAACATATGAAATCTTGCCAAGAAGAAGCTATGGTAACAACATCAATGATCAACCAGGTGCATGAACACAAACATTAGACCTTTATGGTAGAAGAATCACTACCACTTGACCATGTGGAACCTTGAGGCTCACCCCACCATGCTAAGGAGATAGACACAAGGCCCCACACACACAATAACTGAAAAATAAGGAAGGGGTGACATTCAAATACAAGATGAAAGACCACACAAGGACTCACAAAAACAATGTAAATGATAATAATTACCAATAAACCAAATAATAAATACCATAGGCAACCAAAAATCCTAAGGAGGAAACCTAGTTACATGTAGGAAGAGTGTCATCACATAGCTTCCATCTTGAGTTACTCTGGACTGGTCTCTCAGGACCCTGTACCCCCAAGAAAGACTCATGTGGAACTAGACAATCCTCTGGTGAAGAAAAGGAAGTCTTATAATATTAGCTCACTGTGTCCCATGGACAAACATGTATCATCCAATTCCAATTATTAGTCTATAATATCACTCAAGGAATGGGCGAGGTATCTATATTTATCTTATTTAATGTTATCCAAAGTTTATTTATTAAGTTATCACTTGATTACAAACACCAATGGGTTACCCTCGGCTAGCCACTTTAGGGCCCCGAACCCCATTATAAGCCACTCCCCCATAATGCACCTAGATAACCTACTCCTAATTCTCAAACAAAAATCACAAGATCATAATCACATCATGCAAACATGAATCATATTAGTATGCACCTATAGAACATACAAGATCACTAAAATTGATTCATGAACCTTTTTACAAAGCCTCTCTCATAGGCATGTCCCAAATCTGAAATCAAGAAAAACACTTGAATGCATTAAATATAATAGGGACATTATTCATATGATCATATCATCATGAAATAATAATAGTAAATATGTATCATATAAACAAATTCTGGATACCACACATGATTCTTAACTAAACCAATCTTACACAACAAGCATTCAAAACATATAAATCACAAAAGCTCATAAATTTGATCACTTGAATCAAATGAGTGATAAAAAAGCATAAGAAAATACTAATAATATCAACCATTTCAATATAATTTTATGATAGAAATAAAGCCATAGGAATCTAGTTTAAAATACCTTAATAACCAACCTTTCTCTTTGATAGTCCTAAACCCACAAAAATAAGAAACATGACTGAATATTTGGACTACACAACTGAAACATGATGCGTGAAAACCATAAGACACATAATTTAATAATGAAAATGATAGAAAAATAACAAAAAAAACATTTAAGTCCCTATGCCTCTGGTGTACCTAAATCTTGGCAACCTTAAACTATTTCATTCTAAAATAATGCTTAAATGCAAAGAATAGTCATCAAAGAACAATCATCAATGTCTCAAATAAAAAATAAAAAAAATCCAATCGCTTTAGTGGGAATGAAGATAACATAAATATAGACGCTCCCTACAATTTTTACTAAGATCTAATGGTAGAAAACAAAGTTGAGGATTTTGTTTTAAAACTGAAAACCCTAGATAGGTTTAAGACCCATCTTCACTAAAATGAGTGTATCTTTCACAAAACATAATAAAAATATGCCAAAATAATGACACATGAAAGAAAAGAAATAGAAATATCTTTGGTATCATTTTTATACTTGTACATATCAATACCATACCATACCATGTAGAGAAACTTGATTGGTAAATCAGAACATAGGATGTAGAAAAATAGTCCAATAAAATGCATGTAATAGAGAATTAATTGAGTCCTATAAAGGAAATATGAGAGATACGTATTTAATATCTCTGATTTTTAATTCTATAAAATCAACCCATTAAAACCCTAGACCTGAATTTATTCATGTAAATAATAGATTTCCAAAAATCGGTTGGTAGAAAACTTAGGAAACCATGTCAAATTTCACTAGAATGAACTTAAACTTTTAGATACTTCTAGGAATGAAAATTAAAAATAACATACATCATTAAAATATAGAGAACACTTCGTATTATATCAAATGAGAAAATGCATTGAAGTATTCAATCCCTACCTCAGGTCCTGCAAAGGTTCAACCGAAAAGGAAAAAAAGGAGACAATGAGATGAAATCAATCGAAACTTGAGATGCAACATTAAAAACCTTCTCCACTTTCATAAATATACAAGAAATAAAGTTCTAATCCACAAAAAAAAATCTCTCCCAAAATGATACCAAAACCTCTATTTATTAAAAAATTTCCAAGAAAAGACTTCAATTTTTTTTCCTAAAACTTGAATAAAAACAAAATAAATCTTCCCATAAAAATCCACAAAAAACAAAACTAAATTTAATTTCTTTCAATACTAATTACTTTCCTTCAAAATTAAGGATATGGATTTGCAAATAATTCAAAAATCCATAAATTGAAATCCACAAAATAAATTATGAATAAAAACATATTATAATCCTCCAAAAAAAACTTCAAAAATCAAAAAATAAAACATCACATTCCAAAATTAAATTTCCAATTATAAATATTTTCCTCATAAAACAATATGAATTTAGAAATAAATAAAAAATCTATAATTTAAAATTTATCAATTAATTTAAATTACAAACATAATAATTTCCTCCAATAATAAAATTAAAACAAAACAGAATAAATCTCTTTAATATTATTTTAATAATATCGTTTATGCTCTCATGAAAAATATCTTTAAATAATAATAACAATAAGCTCATTAATATTTAATAATTAAAATATCTATAATTAATAATAGCCATTAATATTTTTATGATTAAATCATCAATAAATATAAACTTATCATTATCCAAAATATCTTATAAATATTATTCAATAAATCTTTCTTAATATTTTAGACACCAAAAAATGGACATTCTTGCTAGCTCACATTCAACTACTAATTATTCCTCTATTAATTTTTTTTTTTTTGGTAAAAGTGGTAACTTTGTACCACTAAATTTTATTAATAATAATAATAATAAATTATTTTTTTTACAATCCTGGTTCAGAGAGCACCGGTAGGAAAGAACCATCAAAATTCGACAATTACAAACAAAGGAGACAACCTCAATTACAATGTTTCCAACCCAAGAGATATAGAAAACCCCAAAATGGTCCCAAGAAACNCCCCCCCCCCCCCCCCCCCCCAATACATCCAAAGAAGACCCACCAGAAAAGAATAGGATAGAAGAAGGGAAAGAAGAGGATGTTGATGCTTGAGTGGAAGAAGAGTGCCAATCATCCCCAGAGCCTAGAAATATCCATCATATCCTTACCGACAATCCTCATCTGACACAGTGATCCCTTAGAATAGGTGCAACCATCAGAAGGATATCATCACCAACACATATGTCTCATACAATCATATTTCCTAAAGCCTAGAAGATAATAGAAGTAACATGTGTCATCCAGCCAGAGAACCTACATACACACCATCTCAACAATCTACCAAGATAAATATTAGTAGCAATGATATATGAAAATAAAATCTAATATAACATCATTAACCCATATAAACACTCGACAAGGTCAGTATAAGAAAATAAATAAAAGTGTTGAAACTCCTCTTATTTTACCTTTAAAATTCAACTAACACCTTATACCCAAATGAACATCATTTTATTATTAACCTTTGAAATTCCTTTATCCATACTAATGAAATTTGAACCTCCATCCAAAGTTCAAGGTTCAAGGTTCAACGTAGCCCCCAAGTGCACAAGCCTTGATCTTTTGCTTAAATATTACTTCAACAAGTCAGACATCGCGCTTGCACTTTGAATTCTTCAAAGTTTAGGTTCAAAAATGGCATCAATAGTCATAGTGATGTAAATTCCACTGTCGGTCCCAAGTATATGTAGCCACAAATTACTTACACCATGAGCCCAGGCGTCAAGTTTCTCACACCCACCAATTGAACTTGAATATTGAACCTTAACCAAAGTTCTGTTAGATAAATGAGAGGGGGGGTGAATCAGTTAGCTCCCAATTATCCTACAGCCCCAAATACTCCCAAATGTATATAACAATAATTTCAAACATTTAAATCAACTCGGTGAAATGTAAACTGCGATCTCAAACTTTAGTTACCAAGTAGTCTAGTCATCTACCGAGTATCAGTAAATTAATACTCTTATTACCGATCAATGCAGATAAAGTAATGTGTAAAGAAAAATAACAATCCACCACAATCATACACATTAACACAAATATTTTAACCTAGAAACCCTGCTAAGGGAAAAAACACTTGGGACCGATAACCTAAAATATTTCACTCTTCTGAAGTGAGCTCGGTTAAGAGCCAACCTTGTTAAAGGTTACAATGTACACTATTAAATGTGACCTAGTTAGAGGATTTATCACTAACAGTTCTCTCTTGAACATGCATTCACTATGGGGTAAACAAGAAAACACTCAACATTAATTACAATGTCATAATAAAGACTTTCACGTCCTACTCGGTTAAGAGATTTATCTATAACAATGGTTAAACTGATACAGTAATGATCTGATTCAAATACAACTATGTTTGCATATTTTCAGATCTATGCTAAGTACATAATACCTCTGATCAATTTTTTCACTTCAGTTTCTCTGATTCTTCATACTCTATTTTTCTCGGTATATGCTCTTTCTTCTGTCACTCGGTGTTGTCTATAGAAATTATTGGTTTTGTCTTCAACCAGTTTGATTAGTCATGCATAAAATTTGCATGTGTGCACATACATATGATTCATAATTAATCTCTTGGCTCTTATATAGACACCGTAGCTCATTTAATTTCCATCCTTTAGATTTTTCCGCTTAATCTCCATCGTTGGTTTTGCCTCTTAAACCTTCCTCAGCAGTTGTGTCAAAAACACGTTTCAATCATCTTCGTCTGATCATCTTTGAATTTTCATAGTTCTTTGATCTTCATAACAAATCTTATCAAGTACCTCAGAATCATAAATTTTGCAGCTTATCATTTTAGTCGGCCTAAGTTTGATTAAATTGCTCAGTCAATACCATGATGTGTCAGCAATCCCTAGCTCAGTTATCACTGTGCTCGGTATACACTAGACTTACTCAGTTATCATAGTTACTCAGTGTATATAGAGCTCTTCAATTACTGACCACATAAACTTTGTCTATTCCAAATCTTCAATTCATAATAGATGTTTGTCATCAAAATGATAAGCAAATAAGTTGACATCAATGACAATACATTAACTGATTAATGGCTATCATCACATATGTAACTTGGTTGATTATCAACAAAATGACTTTAAACATACAATCAGTTGTAGTTCATAAATTTCTCTCTTTGACATTGATGGAAACACAATATGAAATATGCAATATAGATATGTCATAGAATACCAAACATTTATTCTAAAACTATGTGAAAAATGATGTAGCTCTCCCTAGCTTGTATGTAAAATATGTATCAACATTAAAAAATCACCATGCAAACTCCCCCTGCAGATTTAAATTTTTTGTTCTTGAATCTTCTCTCTTCCTGTAGATAGATATGTCATTTCTCTCCCTTTCTCTTTTCTCCTTTTCTCCCTTTAATGGATAGATATTTCATTAATCATTCTCTCCCTTTGACAACAATGTTAAAAATAAATATACGACTCTTCAGTAGCCAAAAAAATATCTCTGGTTTTCGGTTCAATAGAGTAAGTACCTTGTAGTGTACTGATATGCCTTCTTCAGTCCAGTTCAGCTTTGCATCAACATGATTGTTATTTTGATTACATGCAGGTTGATGAAACCTTCTAATCAGCTTAGTGACCGATAGACAAGGGACGAACCTCTAGTCTACTCCTAAAGTACTCAAATGTATCCTTTGGTAAGGGTTTAGTGAATATGTTAGTGTAATATATAAAAATGAATGTAATGTATATTGGAAGAAATGGTGTTGATGTGTTTAAAGGTTTTGGGGTAAGATAAGATTCTCTTCCTAGCCCCAAATTTCACAAAGGAAAGATCCACTTTGATCAACCATAAGAAAATGGTTAATGAACAAATGCATCAATCAATCAGAAATAAGAAGAAAGAAGAAAGCCTTACATTATTGAATTATAGATGAAGAGTATGCAATAGATTAGAATTTATTAAAACCTTAATTAAAATGAATTGAAGACAAATACAAACCTCAAAATATAGCAGATCTGGAAAAGCCTATTTTCTAATGTCTGTGTTGAGTTTCAGGAAATTTTGCAACCGGATCTGGAACAGAAACGCAGAGACGGAAAAAACCCAAAAATATTTTTCTTTTTTGAGTCAGTCGACCTTGACCCAAATGTGGGGGCACAATTGTACCCCAAAATGTCGACCTCAACCTGCACTGCTCCGACAGAAAATCTGTTCGCGGATCCTGAAAGTTGACCAAAAAGGGTATCCAAATCTGATCTAAAATTTGTTGTCATGTACCTGTACCTACAAGAAAAATGGTTTTTTTTGTTGGGGGGATGGGTTTGCCTTGGTCAAACCCCAGTTTTGGAATTAACCTTAAAGTATAATTGAAATTGCATAAATAAACAAAGTAAATAAACCAATTCACCTTGCTTGTATAGAAACCCTTGTGGAGGATTCAAATCCTTGGATCCACAAGCATGTATGCACAAAATGGATGTAGAATGTAGAATATAGGATGTAGGATGTCTCAAATTAATTTCTTGTATATCTTCAACACCAATCTTGAATGGATCTTGGACTAGGAAGAGGCTTGCATGGATGTGGATGGAGAAATATTCAACAAGAGGGCTCCATAGAGCTTGAATCCTTCAATGGCTACCAATGGATCTCCTTGATGAATTTAATGCTTGAAGGTTCTTGAATGCTTGAATTTTTGAGAGTAGATGATTGCTTCAATAGATTATTGGCTTGCTTCAAGTCTTGCTTCTCATCTTTTCTTTCACACTTCTTCTTAGAGAAAATGAGAGGAGAAGGCTTCCTTATATACAAATCTAGGGCACAATCTTCTAGAGAGGCCTACATAGGAGAATTAAATTCCAATTAGACCTATACCCCTAGAATTTGACCTATATTAAATATAATTTCAATTCATTTCCTTGAAGACCAAAACAGCCGACCCAGAAGTGGGAATTAAATCTTTTTGAAACCCGACATCTGGAAACTGGAAATTTGGACCATGGGTCAGGGTTGAGGTCATCTCTGACCTAGGTTAGGGATGAGTTTGACCTTGACCCAGAAGGTCAACCTTGACCCTGAGGTCAAGAACTTCAAATCCACATATCAGGATGCCAGAAACAAGCCGGAGAAAAGTGGAAAATAGGGCAGAACAGGGGGGAAAGCCAGATCCAAGTCAAAGACCCATTCAAGGTGTTTGACATGACCCCAAACTACTTACTCGGAGGGCTAAACCAGTCCAAAATGGAAGTGCTTCCATTTTCCGATGATACAATCAGCTAGTTGTTCTTTTGATTGTACATATTCCAGTGTCACTTGTTTTTCTTGTACTTGTTCCCTCAAGTAGTGATATTTTATAGATATGTGATTTGTTTTTGCATACATCACTGGATTCTTTGAAATATTTATAGCACTAGTGTTATCACAATAAATTATCATTGGGTCAATGATCTCTTCATTCATACCTTTCAAAAGTTGTTTTATCCATGCAATATTTGAACAGTTTGCAGTAGCAACAACATATTTTTCTTCTGCAGTTGACTGAGACATGCATCCTTTCTTTTTACTTATCCAAGTAACTAATCTTTCTCCCATAAAGAATGTTCCACCACTAGTTCTCTTTCTATCATTAATGTTCCCAGCCCAATTAGCATCTGTGTAAACTTTCAGTTTGAATTTGCCTTCTCTTTTGTACTACAATACATAATCTTCAATGTTCTTCAAGTATATAAAAATTCTCTTTACAACAATCATATGTGATTCCTTAGGATTAGCATAAAATATTGCTACAATTCCAACTACGTGTGCAATATCTAGTCTTGTGTGTACAACATACATTAACTTTACAATCATAGATTTGTACAATGTCTGATTTACCTTAGGTGCCTGATCCTCTTTGGTCAATTTGCATCATGTAACCATAGGTGTTCCAACTAGTTTTGATTCTTCCATTTTGAATTTCTTTAGTACTTCCTTGTTGTATTTTTATTGAGTGATGTAGATTCCTTCATCCTGTTGTAAAATTTGCAATCCAAGAAAAAATCTGATCTCTCCAAATATTGACATTTAAAATTCTTTCATCATTTCATCAGTGAATGATTTGCATAAGTTATCATTACCTCCAAATATAATATCATCAAAAAAAATTTCAGCAATAAGGGTCTTATCATTATTTCCTCCTTTCAAATACAAACTGTTGTTATCACATGTTCTAATAAATCCAATACTGATAAGATAGGAGTGTAGTCTTTCATACAATACTCTCGATGCTTGTTTCAGTCCATATAATGCTTTGTGTAACTTACATACCATTCTTTCCTGATTAGGATCAACAAAACCTTCAGGTTGTTCAATGTATACCTCTTCTTCCAGTATTCCATTCAGAAATGCAGATTTAACATCCATCTAATATACTTTGAATCCTTTGTATTCAGCATAAGCAAGTAATATTCTAAACCTTCAATTCTAGCAAGGGGTGCAAAAGTTTCTCCTTAGTCAATACCTTCTTCCTATCCATGCCCTTTACATACTAGTCTTGCTTTATTTCTGGTTACATCTCCATTCTCATTCATTTTGTTTCTGAATGTCCATTTTGTGCCAATTACATTCTTATCACTTGGTCTCGGTACTAATGTCCATGTTTTGTTTTTCTGTATCTGCTCAATTTCTTCAGCCATTGCATTAATCCATTATTCTTTTTCAAGTGCATCTCTAACAATTTTAGGTTCAAATTCATAAATCAAACATGTATTGTTATTAAACTTACTTCGTGTCATCATGCCAACTCTTTTATCTCTAATAATCTAATTCTATGGATGATGTCTTCTTACATATTTGGAAAGTACAGGTTCAGTTCTTTGTTCTTCATTGTGATCTCCATTAGGTATTTCATCATGATCTTTAATCACAACATCTTCCTGATTCTCAGTTGGTGCATCTTGATGCTCGGTAACATTACCCTGGTGCTCAGTAACGTTAGGTATTTTCTTAAGCAATGTGTCAGGTTTTTCAATGTAAAAAAATATACTGTAGTATTCAGGTTCTCTTTTGCTTTCCTCTTCATTTTTCTAAGCATATTCATCAAATTTTACATTTTCACTTTCAATGATCTTGTTAGAAGACTTGTTCAAACATTTATAATCTTTTCTCTTATTAGAATATCCTATAAATATTCATTCATCACCTTTTGAGTCAAATTTTCCATTTCTTTCATCTTTCAGAATATAGCATTGACTTCCAAATATTCTAAAGTAACTCACATTAGGTGTATAACCATACCATAATTCATAAGGTGTCTTGTTTGTATCTTTCTTTAGTTTTACTTGATTCAATGTGTATACAGTAGTACTAACAAATTTTCTCCAGTATACTTGTGCATCATTCTTTTCAATCATCAATGTTCTAGCACAATCCGCAATTGATTTATTTCTTCTTTCAAAAAACTCATTTTGTTGTGGTGTTCTCGGTGTAGAAACATGTCTCTTAATTCCATACTCATTACAAAAGTTAGTGAACTCATTAGAAATAAATTCACCTCCTCTATCATATCTCAAACATTTCAATTCTTTACCACTTTCTTTTTCCGCTTTAGCTTTGTACCATTTGAACATCTTAAATGCTTCAGATTTTTTTTTTAAGAACATAACAGTCATCATTCTAGAGTAGTTATCAACAAATAAAATAAAGTATATGTCACCATAATAACTCTATGTTCTCATTGGTCCACATAAGTCTATATGAACTAACTCCAAAATATCATTAGAAGAGAAATTCTTGCTCTTAAAACTAGATTTTGACATTTTTCCCATGTTTGACAATTCTTGCACATAAAATGGTCAGGTTTAGATAAGCTCAGTAATCCTCTTAGTTTTCTGTTCTTATTGATCTTAACCATGTTGTCAAAATTTACATGACATATCCTCTTATGCCATAACCATATATTTTCATTCTTAGCTATCAAACAAGTAGTTTCAGCAATGTCAAGATAGAATAGATTACCTTTTGATTGTTCTCCAGTGTTGATCAACTTTCCTGTCCATCATAAATTCTGGCTTTTATGTTTTCAAATGCAACTCGGTGACCTGTGTTATTCAACTATGAAACACTCAACTGATTATAATTAAGTCCTTTCACCCAATATTAATTCTCACATTTGATTTTGTTATTCAGCAATATAGTACCTTTTCCTTTCACTTGACAAGGTGTATCATTTCCCATTCTAACAGATCCACCATTATAAATCTCAAGAAATTCAATTTTTTCTTTATCTCCAGTCATATGATGTGTACAACCACTATCAATAACCCATATGTCATGCTTTTTAACTTTAGAAATAAGTGTTGTTTCAACATACCTTTCATCTTCTTCTGAATCTTATTTCAAAGCTACAAATACTATCTCAATGTCTTCATCAATGTCGGTGTTAGTGTCTTTATCTTTATCTGCAGCAATGTAACATGTCTTTTTGTCTTTATCTTTGTAATCTTTGTTACTCCTTCTATCATATTGTCAGTTGCATCAGTATTCTCGATCATCTTTTCTGTCATTAGATCTTTCATTTCTTTCATCACTTTTTTTTGTTTGGGCATCTAGCAGCAAAGTAGCCAATTTATTTACAATTAAAACATATCAAAGGTAGTTTACCTTTAAATCTTCTGTTGCCTTTGTGCAATCTTCTAGCCATTAATGCTCAATTTCATCAAGTTATTTATCATCATTTTCACTATCACTATCATTTCTTATCATGTGTTTGTTACCAGATTTACTAATTTTCAAAGAGGACAGAAATGCAGACTCAACAATATGAACAACATTGTTTTCAAAATTATTCAGCTCAAAAGAAATTAGTCTACCGAGAAGGCTATCAACTGTAATATTGTTTCTAGGTGTTGCTCTCATTTCATTTATTACAGAGACTCTAATAGAATAAATAGGTATTAAAGTTCTAAGAATATTATTCACAATAGTGTCATCATCAATAGTTCCACCTGCTCCACAAATAGCATTCACAGCCTCCTTGATTTAGTTATTGTACTATGTTATATTTTCTACTTGTTTCATTCTCATGTCATCAAATTTTCCTCAGAGACTTTCAGCTTTAGGTCTTTGCATATTTTCATCTCCTCCATAAAATAGTGTAATCTTATCCCAGATCTACTTGGTTGATGTACATGTCTTAATATCCTCAAATTCAGCATCAGTTAGTGAAGAAGTAATTTCTACCATCATAGTGTTGTGTTCATGTTTCTCTCTCATCTGAGCAACAGTCAAAGGTCTAGTAGGTAGGATGAATTTAGTATCCAGGTATAGAGTTATGTCATCTCCAATCCCTGATAGGTATAGTCTCATTTTTCCCATCCATGTTGAGAAGTTCTCCTTGTTCATCTTTGGTGCATCTCTCTTATACATCTTGTGATCTTTAGCTTAAGTCCTTTAAAACTTTCCTTCTAAGCACTCTATGCTCTGATACCAATTGTTAGATAACTGAGAGGGGGGGTGAATCAGTTAGCTCCCAATTATCCTATAGTCCCAAATACTCCCAGATGTATATAAAGTAATGTGTAAATAAAAATAAAAATCCACAACAATTATACACATTAACACAAATATTTTTAATGTAGAAACCCTGCTAAGGGAAACACCACCTAGGACCGGTAACCCAAAATATTTCACTCTTCTGAAGTGAGCTCAGTTAAGAGCCAACCTTGTTAAAGGTTACATTGCACACTATTAAATGTGACCTAGTTAGAGGATTTATCACTAACTGTTCTCTCTTGACCATGCATTCACTATGGGTTCAACAAGAAAATACTCAACATTCATTAGAATTTCATAATAAAGACTTTCACGTCCTACTTGGTTAAGAGATTTATCTATGAAAATGGTTAAACTAATACAGTAATGATCTTATTCAAATACAACTCTTTTGAAGATTTTCAAATCTATTCTAAGTACATAATACCTGTGATCAATTTTTTCACTTCAATTTATCTGATTCTTCATGCTCTATTATGCTCAATATATGCTCTTTCCCTGTCACTCGTTGTTGTCTGCAGAAATGCTTGGTTCTGTCTTCAACCAGTTTGATCAGTCATGCATATAATTTGCATGTGTTTGCATACATATGATTCATAATTAATCTCTTCTCTCTTATATAGACATCATAGATCATTTAATTTTCATCCTTTAGATTTTTCCGCTTAATCTCCATTGTTGGTTTTTCCGCTTAAACCTTCCTCAACAGTTGTGTCAAAAACATGTTTCAATCATCTTTGTCTGATCATATTTGAATTTTCATAGTTGTTTGATCTTCATAACAATTCTTATCAATTACCTCAAAATCATAAATTTTCCAGCTCATCATTTTAGTTGGCCTCAGTTTAATTAAATTGCTTAGTCAATACCGTGATGTGTTGGCGATCACTAACTCAGTTATCACTGTGCTCGGTATACACTAGATTTACTCAGTTATCAATGTTACTCGATGTATACAGAACTCTTCAATTACCGACCACATAAACTTTGTTTGTTCCCGATCTTCAATCCATACTAGATGTTTTTCATCAAAATGATAAGAAAATAGGTTGACATCAATGACAATACATTAATTGATTAATGTCTATCATCACATCTGTAACTCAGTTGATTATCAACAAAATGACTTCAAACATACAATCAATTGTAGCTCATCAATTTCAAGGCTCAAAGTTCAACGTCTCCCTTGAGTGCATAAAATATAAACTATCAAGAATTTATTCAACTGACACCCCCCTCAAATATTTCGAAGACAAGAAATTCATGTATCTTTAATAAGTATGTACCTGAAAATTATCTTGCTGTCCAAATTGATTAAATGACAAAAAAATGAAATTCCTATTATCCCCCCATTGAACTTTGAACCTTCAAAGTTCAAGGTTCAAGGTTCAACATAGCCTTTGGGTTTGCCTTAAAAGACTAACTTGACCAATCTTTTAATCATTTAACCAATCTTGTAATTCTTATTTCTTCTAATACCCAATCTTTTAATCATTTAATCATCCCCTTAATATTAATTAAATAATTAATATTATATAATTAATTAACCTTTAATTAATTGATCTTTATCAGTTAATTAAATTTAATTTTTAATTTATCATAATTTAAATAATTACCTTTAATTATTTAAATTAGCTAATTAATTCCTTCTAATTAAATTAATTTCTCAAATCATTTTAATTTCATTTTAATCTCATCTCAATTTCAATTTCAATTAATTTATAATTCATTTCATTCTAATTTAACCTTTCTCAAAAATTACATTTTATATTTAATTTAAATCTTCAAAAAATCTAAAAAATCTCCCTAATTGCTAATTTCTAAATTCAAAAATTCAAAAATGGTAATAAATCAAAATTCCAAAATATCTACAATTTTCTAATCCTAAAAATAAAAAATATGCATAAATCTAAAATGCATAGTATCCAAGTGTGTAGATCCAATCCTGCTCCACTTGAATAACGAGGGTTAGTAGCACGGATTTGCGATGGGAGGAAGCAATCAAAACTACTAAGAACAAATCTATGGACAATAAAATAACGAGCAATGAAAGAGCAAAACAAACAAATGCAACCACAATGCTCAAGGCTTCTATTGCTTCTCTCTGCTCCTTCTGATATGCTGGATGAATGATGCTTAGTATTGGTATCGACAGAGTCTGTGACTTGGGAGTGTTGAGAAAATGATATTGATATTATCACAAGAATGTTTGATGCTTCACAAGAATCATGTAGAGTAAGTGTGCACAAAGCTTGAAATCGTGGATCCTTCAAATGGTTGAGAAGGGTTCATTATATAGAATATGGAAAATGATTTGGACGATTGAGATCGATCCCAGAGATTAGAGAATGAATGGTTGAGATCAAAAGGAAATGGAGAAGCAATCAATAAACTCCACCTCTACAAGTAGGAGAGAAGAGGTAATGTTTTAGTTAACTCAGGAGCAACCAGTAAACTCCACCTCTTCAATTTGGAGACAAGAGGGGATGTTTAGTTAACTGAAAAGCAACTCGTAAACTCCACCTCTTCAACTTGGAGAGAAGAGGGGATGTTTAGTTAACTGAAAAGTTGATCAAGAGTTACCATTTTGAACTTGAGAAAGGATTTATTTGAATATTTAATTGATTTTTGAAATTAAAGTATTCAAACATGATAATTAAATTCTTTTTGATTTAGAGTAAAATTGGTGAGTGAAATTAATTTAATTAGGAGAGTAGATTAATAAGTTTAAATATTTAAATTTAAACTTTAGGAAATTGAATTTAATTAATTAATAAAGATTAATTAATTAAGGTTAATTAATTAAATAAATTTAATTATTTAATTAATTTTGAGAAAATTATTTAATGATTTGGGGAATAGATTTAAAAGAAATTAATGATTAAAAAACCATAAATTAATAGATTAAAATTAGTATTTTAATGTAAGGTCGCAAGTATGTTCATTTTAGGGTGTCTATAATTGCCCATGTTTGATGCATTGTCGCTTGTTGCATTGTATCAAAGAATATGTTGTTTTGATCCTGCCCCAGCTTGCCCCAACGATAGCAGGTGTATTTATGCCCCCTCAACAAATTTGAGAAAAAAGTCACTACAGGAGTGTCAATTTGTTGATACTGCAAAATGATTGTTATGTCATCCGATAGTCTATGAAAATAGTTACAACTACTCTTGATATTAGATGTGAAATATTTTGGGGCCTAGGATGATAAAATATGGCTCCTTGTGGAATTAGGGTTTCCATTGATCACTTAAAAATAGCTTGTGGGCCCTTTCATTTGGAACTTTGCAATTTGGAGGTCCCTATTCTCTGGTAAGTTTGGCTTCTAATTTTCTTTGCTTTTATTTCTTATTTTGAGTGACGTCGAGCCTTATAGGAGTCGTGCATGTGTCCGACCGAGTCTGTGCTTTCATTCATCCAGAGGGCACAGGCGATGTGGTGAGTATTTTATCCCTTGTGAATTTATTGCTCGTAATTAATGCTTTTGAAATCAATTGCTTTTATGATTTTTTTGTAATTGTGCCTCAATCGTCGGTGGTTTTGCCGCAATTGATGATTAAATTCTACAATTTTTGTTTCCTTTTCGCATTTGATAAGTGTACCACATTCATTCCTTTTATTTCCACAATTGGGAGTTCTATCTCACAAATTTTGAATAAATACCGCAATCGATATAAAGGTGTTGTAATTGATGTTTGCCTCTCACAATTGATCTGCTAAATTGTATACTTAGTTATTTTGCACATGGTAATTTGTTTTGTTGACCCTGATACTAATTGTTGTATGTTACTTTTTCTTGCAGATGACTGGCGATGTTCTGCGCTGTCGAGAGTCCAAACCATCAGGTTTGGTATATCATTTCTAGATCTTTGAGGATGAGAGGGCCATACTTAGGCACTTAGGATTATATTGGGTTACCTATTTGCCCAAGATCATGACCAATAGGGGTCTAATCTCTTCTTTAATAGAGAGGTGGAACTTTGATACGTGTACCTTTCATATTCCTATTGGAGAGTGCACTGTCACTCTCAAGGATGTTTACCATATTCTCCAGGTTCCTATCTAGGGTGCCTCGGTAGAGTTTACTCGACAACTTGGAATTGCTTCATTATCTGATATGACTAGTCTACCTACCAATCAGTTAGGGATGTATGATCCTTATGATATCCCATGGTCTAGATTTGGCATGGGTTTAGACAGGTTGAGTACATTATTAGGTACCTTGATCTGTGGGATTTTGTGTCCCAACCGTAGATAGCATGGATTCTCTGTTGGATGGGGAGTTGTTCTGCAAGGTATGGCGAGAGACCATTTTTTTATGCTTGGGGACCTTGCATGTTAGTCCACATGTATTACCATATGTTATACGTGTCTTACTATATGTTTTCATGTATGATGGAGCCATAGTACAGTCCCATATGGGGCATTTGATGTATTGGAAGAAGTAGTTGGATATGATGCCATATTTTATCTGGAGGCCATATAGATCATGTCTTGTCTAGGAGGGTGAGGATGCACAGCTTCCTTTCTGATGACATAGGAGATTCCTAATTGGGCATGTCATTGAGCATGTAAACATGATAGATTTGCACAAAAATGATAGGTTGTTGTGATAGTTTGGGAAGCGATAGGCTGTCACTGATTCTTATGCTTACTTTGTACGGAGGTCTGGAGATATCACTCTATGGGGAGATGTGATCCTAATGCATGCTGTGAGGACTGAGTTTGATGGTCTTCATCCTATTCTATGGATGTGGTGATCAACCACTATTGATATAGGTAGATTTATTTATTTTCATGCTCTATGTTTGATACTGTACTCTCGTTAGGTCCTTATGATATAGATATTGTCAGATACTCTATTATGCTTTATTATCCATGCAACACTAATGTTGAACCTTGTTTTTGTGCAGGCATGAATCCATAGTTTGATTCTTGGGGGATTCTTAGTGGATGTAGGCCTGACATTTTTCCTTGACAGATGTGACCCATCATGTTACTGAGGTCATCATGAGGAGAACATGAAAAAGAGGTGGTGATAGTGGGAGAGGTGGTGGGAAGGATGGAGGGAGAGATGGAGGATGAGTGAGAGATAGGGGTGGAGGCTGAGGGGGTGGGAGAGGAGGNGATAGGGATGGAGGTTGGGGGAGGGGTGATGATGATGATCCTGATCTTTGGCACAATGGAGAGAGAGTTAAGACCAGAGGAGGTGGGCCTAGAAGGAGGGATGGAGGGAGAGAGACTACTCAGGTTGGTCTAGGAGAAATCCTAGAGGATGAGGAGGGATGGAGGAGGAGGGGCTTCAACTTTTTAGGAGGGTGCAAAGATAGACTGGTGTTGCTCCTACAGAGAGAGCAAAGGATATGGGAGACTGTGGAGATGAGGAGATGGTTGAGGTGGAGGATGTAGGATCCAACTCCTCTCGATCTATTAGTAGAAGTGGTAGTGAGAGCGAAAGTGAGAGCAGTGAGGAGGACTCTTGGGTTTTGTAGGATGAGGGGTTGAGAGGCACTAGGGAGGAGGGAGAGATGGATGTGGCCATGGGTGGGAAGGAGGATGATACCTCAAAGGTCCAATGGTTGTCACAGGAGATAGAAAATCTATGACTTAGATTGGAAGCTTCAGAGTCACAGGCTACAGCTTTGGAGAGTAGGGTCACTGTAGTAGAGAGCAGAATTACAATGGTTGAGAGCAGGGCTACGACAACTGAGATCAGGGAGATCCACTCTCCCACTAATGTTAGAGATTTTATAGATGGTTTATATGATCTACCTCATTGGGAGGTCCTTGACCATTTTTGGAGATCAGGGCATGAGGCCCAAAGAGATATTGATTACTACTGGCGCCACCTTATAAGCCCACATGTAATGTAAGTGTAATACAAGAAGCTCTTAGATACGATTACTATCTTTTGTGAGTTCTTGTACAAGTGTTATATTTTTTATTACATGTTTTAAAGGAATAGTAAAATAAGACATGTCATCCTACTGAGATTTGTGTACCACATTAACAAAATTAGTGCCTCTATCAAAAGGCTAGAAGTTTTATAGGCTATGCTCTAAACTTAAATAGAAAACACACAAACAATTGTAGTCTTTTGTAAGATGTCATCCATCTCAAATGCTCATCATTATATTCATTAGTTAAAGATCTTAATTATAGATTAAGAGAACTAATGAATTAAATTTAAATAGTTTACATCTTATGATAAATTAAATATTTTTCAGCCATCATAACTAATTTGTCCATGACTGATTTACAGGGAAAAGAAGATCTAAGCAATTTTGAAGATTATTCACACCTAGGCCCAATGAAGCATGCATTTGAACTTACTAATACAGATCAAGAAGTTTTAAAATATTTTTAAAAAGAATGCCTTTAAAAATATTTTTTTTACAAGTCTCCTATATAACAATGTAAGTTGTTTGACATGTAATTGAAGGAGAAATTTAATATCTTAGTCTTTTGCAGTGTTATATTAGTAGTTCGATGTGATGTATGATATCTAGATTTTTTGATGTGTATGTGGTTGAAAGAGTAATAATAGATGAAATATAATTATGAAACATAGCTAACACAATAAATAAGGTATCTAATGTTTTGATACGAGATGGATGAACATATCTATGAAATTTACTTACTTTTCACTATTTATGTATGATATTAGTTAAAATTAGTATAGTAAACGAGGGTGTCTTTTCTCTTTCAATGAAAATAGCCATGGCCATGCTGCTGCCTTTAGAGACTGCATTGAATTGTGAATTATATATTATATTAGTTTTTATAGAAATGATGGCATAGAAGAAGATGATCATGGTATTTAAAATTGTTGAATGCTTTATACTCTTCATTTTATCATCTTTTTGTGTCCTTCTAAATATGATTAAGATAAACTATTGTGGTGAGTTCTTCTCGCCTTTACATGTTTGGATTCCAATATCAATATTATTCATTTGATAATCCTAAACCTACATTTCATCCTCAATCTTATCAACAAGATGAATAACTATGTGTGCTCTTTGATGGACATGTGCATATGTGGTTATCACATATATTTTTATTTTCTTCTTCTTTGACTTAAGAATACTAAATGTTTTCTCAAAGAAAATAAAGTATTCTTAATTCTTATCCTTGTACCTCCTTTTCACTTATAGTAATTTTTAGGTTAAGCAAACATGTGCTTTTCCATGTGTGATTCACACAAAAATTTATTTTTCTCTCAAGGTATCTTCATCTTGATCTATAAATAATTCTTCTTCTCTATGTTCTTCAATTTCATGAGTAGTTATTTTGTATGGGTGTGTGGCACATCTTCTTTTGATTTTTTATTTTCTTCATTCTTATCATGTTCCTCTAGTGCATGTCTCTCTTCATTTTTTTTATGCTCTTGATTAGTCTCCTCGTCTTAGTGACATCTTAGAGTCTCATCTCTGTGGTGTTATTTTTTACCTTCTTGATATTGGCTCCAATGGATTTCCTCTTTGTGTTGTTCTTCATGTTTCTCGTCATCTGTCTTTTCACAAAGAATTGTATGTAAGGCTTATTCACATTTTGTTGAGATAAGGTTTTGTAAAATTTTACATAGTATTTGTAATACTATATTTTATTATTAATTATATTATATAGTGTTACGCGCCAGAAAAGAAGAGGCAACAGAGGGAAACAAATTGTTCATCAACAATAGGTGAGATCCCATAAATTGTTGATTATCATTTCTTGGTTGTGCATCAATTTAATCACAAAGATACATAATCTCTTGAATGTATCCTTAGTTATCCATCTCAAGTGTAAATAGTAATCAAACATGTATGTTTATTTGGAAAGCACATTAATCAATAATTACCATGACAAGTTAAACCAATCAGAGTTCCCATTTCTGGATGTAGCCGACCTCCACCCCATATCTATTTAGAGGGTCTCAAGTCTTATAATCTAGTATAACTATCACCTTTGGAGATTTTCTATTCCATGCTCAAGTTGAAAATTCATGTCAGTCTTAGAAGAAAGAGAAATACTTTCAATCTTTTATTGTACCGCATGGAGGTCTTTCACCCATGTATCTAGAGGCTTGCCAATATAGTAAACAATGAAACCAATATCCCTCAGCTTCTGTACATCAACATTGTTACGCCCATAAAAAATTAATGTAGGTTTCTTCATGTTATCATAGATCTTCTGATAGTCCAAACTTTTGAACTCATCCCATTCTTTTAAAATGGACACTCCATGAGCATCCTTTGTAGCTTCATATGCATCCCAAACAACAATAACTTTCTTGATAGTTGAAGGACTCATTGGTTTCAAATGAATAGGATGATCCCAATAAAATTTGTTCATGGATAGATCCCTCTAAATCTGATCCTCTATTACTTGGGGGTCACAAATGATAATATTTGTTCTGTTCCCAAGAAGTCCCTTGCATACATCAATTGCACAATTTTCTCGAGTATCTCCTTCTCTAGATTTAAAGATCTCATCGGTAGATGGTTGAATAATTATTATTGATAGGTAGCTCTATATATTGAATCTCCATGTACTTGAAATGGTTAATTTAATTTTGAATATATTCACATATTTAGTTGAATATATTATCTTTTTAATTGTTATTTTTATGCACACATGATTACACAAATCTTTGTTTTAGTCTTGATATTGTGCTAATTATATAGGGGTGCACTTGAGGTACACATTCTTAGTATTTATTTATGTTGTTAGAATAAGTTATTTAGTTTTTAGTTGATAACTTAGTGTTGCTAAACATTACTATTGGATTGTTTTATATTCCTACAGCTTGAACAATTTAAATAAGTAGTCTTATGCTTTTAGTTCAATTTAGGCATAAACAAATTTATGAATTTAATATTTTATTTTGTATTATGTTTGTTTAGAAGATGGTTAATTCATTCCTTAGCATTAGTTATTTCCAATTAGAGTCTTTTCCTAGTAATTTTATGATTTTTCCCTTCAATTAATTTTCATCTTAATAGGTGACAACCAAAATGATAGATGGATGCACATGTAGTTATGGTCCATTTCAAGCCTACGTTAATGGGTTTATAATTAAATGTATCTAAATATCCATAAGATGATTATTAGTTAGATATAATATCTTTGAGTTAATAGTTGCATAGCTGGGATTGAAAGTGGATATAGGAAACTCTACATTTTTTGTTTTATTACCAAGAATGGTGTCAAATTATGATATTACCTAGGTTGTTTCATAGTTTTGCAAGATTCTATAGGAGTTATTATTTTTCAAAATTTAGGAACTTTAGATATTTTAAAATACAAATCTTTTACTAAAAACATGCAAGTTAAGTAAAGAAATGACTCTTTCTTTTGTATGCAATCTTTGTGGTTACAGGATATCAAGTACAATTCTGAGTTCCTGTCAAAATTGTGACAGGAAGATGTCTAATTATATTAGTTAAAGAAACCTTGAGGTGTTTAGGTTTTAGCTACAAATGTTGATTAAATGCAAT
This sequence comes from Thuja plicata, assembly GCA_018584345.1. Taxonomy (NCBI): domain Eukaryota; kingdom Viridiplantae; phylum Streptophyta; class Pinopsida; order Cupressales; family Cupressaceae; genus Thuja; species Thuja plicata. Next base: position 4,093,617 of record MU224522.1, on the reverse strand, counting down.
GAAAGTGGTCTTATTTTATGTGATACCATTGTATTAGATCAATACTTGGAGCTAAGTTCTATATTGAAACAAATTAAGAGCTAATGAATAATACATGACAACTACAAGGTTTGTGTGATATAGTAAGAAAGGAAGAGTACTTATTTTTCCAATCAAAGATTCATTACTCTCATGATGTGACCATAACCATAGATGAATAATTTAAAGAGAAAAATGTAAACTAGTGATTGAAGGAAGAGTAGACTTGTTATCATGGTATAATCATAGTTATCAACATTAATATCATGAGAAGCTACTTCATGATAGTATAATAGTTCAATCTCAAAAGAGCATGGTCAAAGACATGAATACAATAATAATAGGCAAAAAAAATAATGATAGAAGCACCATACTTCTCTATACTAACCAATCAAGCAGAGATAAATGAGATTACATGGTAGAGAGTACATAAACATCAACAATGATGTAGATATGTAATAAGAGATCGTGAATGAGTCCTAGTCACTATTAAAGAAAGGCATTTAATGAAAATATAGGTACATTTGCTTAGTATAGACAACACTAATATCAAAATATCAACAAAGAGATGTCATAGTGAAGATCAACCATGATGATATATTTTGTGCAACAAGGAAGTTTGTTGTGAATAGGAATAAATGAGAAAACACTATGATTGTCATGCTAGCATAATTTCATGCTAAAGACAACTATTATAATCTCAAAATCATGTCATTTACAACAAGTAAAATCAATGAGGACCTCTTACAACTACAACATAAAAGACCAATGGATAAAGCTGAGATGTTACAAAAAAAAATTTTTAAAAAGGATAGTTCACCCGTGTGCCATTCTAGACAATTATATTAAGAAGTGAGATGTTTTTTCATAGCTACAAGTAATTCAGTAGGAAATAAGTGTCTCCAAGTCACCAAGAACAATTATGTATGGTTCATGTTATCATAAGGAAACAATCATCAAATGGTAATATTTTCAATCAAAATAGTTTATCTATCCTTTTAGAGAGTGATATTGCATACTTGGGACCTGTTTGGAAGAAAATAGAACCATATTTTGCATATCTCACTCAGGCTGGCCTAGATTATGTTGAGAAATCAATTATAGATTGAGATGATGTAGATTCAACTTTGACGATTCCTTCTGGAAGTAATCAAAGAGGAAAGATGGATTTTATCTACCTTGCCAGAAAAACCCAAGGTTCCAACATGCAAGCATGATATATTCAGTGTCATAACAAAAAAAGAAAGGAATTATTTACATTATTCCACAGTAAAGGCTCAAAATGAAAATAAATATTGAATATTTAAAGACAAATTTTATGCATTGTTTTCTTTTTAAGAACAGGTAAAAGTCCTTTGTTCAGAGACATGAAGTAAGGAAGCATCATTATTGTTAGTAAGGCCACATGAACAGAGCAATGAGAAGGTGAAACACAATGTAAAGTTCAGATTTTAGTCTTCAATAACATTTGTGAAACCCTCACATTGATGGGAAAATCATATTTACAAAATATGCGGAGTGAGCTGTCATTATCATATAGTGAAATCAAGAGATAAAGAGCCACGATTTATATAAAAGGAGAATAGACAATACAAAACCCTTGTGTAGATCTATATTAATGGAAGTGAAAGAAAACACTCTCTTTTAATGATAATAATCTTTTCAAATCATAATGAGTGATTATAAAGGAAAGAACATGTTTTGTTTTGTGACAGCCAAGACAACAAAATGTATATGAAGCCGCAACCTATACCAAGGAGAGAGCTATAAGCCCTCGATATAAAAGGGTTTTGAAATGTGTTTAATTTTTAAAACAAAACATGTACACTGACAACAAGACCCTCATCGAAAAAATACTTAGCCAGAGAAGTGGTATAACCTGCAGTGTGAAGGACTCCATTTTGTACCAGTCCTAGAGCTTCAGAAGTTTGAAGTATTTACCCAGATTAAGGAAACAAATAAAATACACAAGATATATTCTTATTTCCATATTTATTATTTTTAATGAAGGGAGAACTATAAACCCTCATCCAATAATGAAATGCATAGAATCAAATTTTTGCAACACTTTCTAAGTAAATAAAATTGGAAATATCTTTTTGTAAGAGAAACAGAGGAATAAGCTTCCCATTGATTTTTATCTTCGAAGGTCAACAACCATAATGGAGAGGTATTAAACTTTCAGGAAATCAAAATATAGGACATAAATAGTATTATTATCTTTAGGGTTCTCCCGTTAATAAATATATAATGCTTGATCTTGCCAATCCTACTCATGCACCTGCAAAAGCCACTCAACTACCTTCTCAGACTACACATAACCTAAATAATTACCTTGCCTAGTAGGAATATGCTAGTGATATGAAACAATTCCTTACTTATTTCTTATATATAAAGGATCAAGGGTGTAGTCCATTTGATGAAGGAGCAATCGTTCTCATTTGTTTTTGGAGTAGAGGAACCCAATAGTTTAGTGCTAAGTCTCCATCAAGAGTCTAGTGGAGGTGTGTGTGAGGATAGTCATAGGAAAGTGGAAGAATGTTGGATCATGGGATTTATCCCAACCCTACCTCTAAAAACTATCCCAACCCTACTTATACCCTCTAAAACCTTTATATTAGGCCTTATTGGCTTTATTTTCCAATTTTCAGACTTTGGCATGCTTTAACAAAATGGCTTTATAAGCTTAACAAAATGGATTTTATAAGCCCCTTTACAATGATATTATTGATCATGTTAACACTATGAAAAGACATTTTAAATCCTATTTTTCTTCATCTCCTTTTTTATCGTCATGATCTCCTTTGTGATCTTCATGAGGATATCATGGTCAACCAAGTGACCCCCTATGTAGTCTTCCAAGCTTGAGGTTTTGTGTACCACAAAATTCATCTCAACCTTATTGAATGGTGAAAAAAGTGGGTTGATTTCACATGGTACATTTATTGATCTCAAGAAGATCATGCCATTGGTGGATAGAGAAAGAAATTTGATAAATATATAATTCCTTCAATCAATGAACACATCTAACATAATGCTACAACTTGCAATCTCCCAATGGTTCAATCATTTGTGTCTCCCTTGCTAACTTTGCCACCTCTCTTAGCATGTCAACTTTGAGTCTCTCAAGTGAGATGTCCTTGAAATCAAAACCCACAATAGGAATGACATCAACCATGGTCTATCAATAAGGAGATTAAGCAACATGGAATGGAATGTTCAAATAATACCAAAAAATTTATATACCTTCTTTGCTTGTGCATTAACATTTTATTCCATCTTTTTCTCTTCCATGATGGTAGGGGGGTTGAATTATGGTGTAGGTTTCCAAAATGATATTGATCATTCCACCACCAATATTATTTTTTTTGGAAGGGTTGGTTGGTGGCAGCGAAGGAATTGATCATTCCACCACCATTGAGTAAAGATCACCATCAAGAGTTAGGTAGGAATTATGTTAGATATATCCTTCCGATTGAGACCATTATGGGCATCACAAGCAGATTTCAAGGAGAAGTTTGCATGAATATCAAAGTAGTATAGCATAATCATGGTGGGGTGAATCCAAATCTGAATATTTGTGCTAAGGATCACCAACAAGACATGAGGGGAATAAGTGGTGATAAGATACTACAAAGTGAGAGAAGAGACATACCTAAGATATCTATGAACCAAAATTTCATCATTATGGTCTTTCTATTTTTCCTAGTAGTTGTTTCTATGTTTTTAGCTTCTACAATGCTCGCATTTTCTATTTTTGTAAAGGAATTTCAGTGTTGTAATTTATATAAAATTGAGTTGTTTCTAGTTTTAGATCATGAGATGTTGTTATCAGTCATGAACAGTAACAATTTTTCTCATTTTATAGAGGGTTCCTTACTGAATGATGTTGGTAGAAGGGTGCAACTATAGGGAACAATCATTTCAGCCACCACTATTATGATTTGGTTGAGATTCCAAGTAGTGTGTAGCTGTTGTAACTTGTTTCCTTTTCATAAACAATCTGATTTACATCATAATCTGGAGGGGATAGATTGCCACATCATTGAAATCTCCTTTGGAACTCATGTTTCGGTTATGAAGCATTGATAAACATTTTTTATTCATCATTATGCAGGAGCCAAGTGGAGTAACAAAATCACGAATGTGGGTACATATGCAAGCATGTGGTTTTGTGTGAGTTTATGGTTTTTCATGTATTATCAAATTGTATAGAATCATCTTTTGATTGGGTTTTATTCTTTCTTACACTCTTTGGGAGACTCTTTAAAATCTCATCGAGACATTTTTAGGGGTTTTTATTATGAATCATGCACACTTGGTGGCCAAATTTTCTCCTAAGTCACAAAGGTTGCATAATAATATTGTGGATTATGGTTGCATAATACATTTTAAATTATTAATGTAATTACATAGTATACTACCTTATCATTGAAACCAACATTTGTAAATGGTGTGTTGAATGTTCAATTACCTTGGTTCAGTTTGCAATTTTTCTACATTTTTAAGTATTCATATATAGCCCAATTTTTTTCCCTGTGAAGAAAGACCATGTTAGATAATATCAATGAAAAACAAAACAAGGAGACACTTGCTAGATTTTGGTCTAGCTTCAAAAGAAAAGGTGATGGAAAATATTATTGTCCTTGCAAAAATTGTAATGGCTTAAAAACTCAAAGACTTCTAATCAGAACAACTAAGAAACATTGTAGGAAAAATGGTCACATTGAAGGGGGGAATGATTATCATCGATTGGTAAGTTGTTCATAATATTATTTTAACAATTTATATACATAAGAAATCACGTGATGATGAGATCATGATCATGGTTTATTTATGCTCATCATTTTCATATAGGTCAACCTCCCTAGGGAACATGTTATGGACCACGACAACCCGGAGAATGTGGATTTCCAAGTGGAGGAACATGGAGGTGTGAATATAGAAGCTAAAGATAATGATCCCATGGAGGAATATGATCATGTGCCAGAAAACACAATTGAAGATGATGGTATTAGCGCAACTAATCATGTGCCAGAGAACACAATTGAAGATGATGGTACTGGTGTAGATGATCATGATGACCAAGATGACCTTGATGTTTTTCATGATATACCTCTACTTGAGAAGGCATACGAGCCCCTTTACGAAGGCTCCCAAGTAACTCTTCTCTCTGTTGTATTGTTGTTGGTGAACTTGAATTTTGTGAATAGTTTATCCAACATAACAATCTCACATATTTTGAGGTATGCCATATATGTCATATTTTTTATCTATTTTAGTTGTAATTTCATTAAAGTTAATAAACGTTGAATCATATACCATTAATATTATTTATATTAATAAATTATATTTTTTCCATAGATTGATAGGTGAGATTTTTTTACCACCATTAAACATTCTACCTCATTCATAACGAGAATTATATGCCATAATAAAAGATATTGGAATGGAGTATCAATCAATAGATGCATGTCTCAATGATCATATAATATATTGTAAACAAAATGAATTTGCAACAGAATTCCTTGAATGTCATATCAGTATATATCAAACATATCAAATAATAAAAAAGGTGTCTCACAAGGTTCTTTGTTATATTCCCAGTATTCCACATCTACAACGATTATTCAGGTGCACTAGCTTGGCACACTTTATGGATTACCATGCACGCAATAGAAGTCAAGATGAAATTATGAGAATGCCAGTGGATGGTTCTGCATTTAAGGACGTAGAGGAAAAGTGGTCACACTTTAAATAAGAACCTTGTAATCTCAGCCTTTCATTAGCAATGGATGGTGTCAATCCATTTGGAGAGATGAGATCTGTTTACTCGATGTGGCCTATTTTTGTTATCAACAATAACATTCTTCCATGGATGTCAATAAAGACATAATGTTGTCAATGATTGTTCTAGGTATTTTATCATTTAAGAGTCATGTACATTAAGTTATAAATACCATTGTAAAATGGTCATAATAATTATGTAATGTTTTTGCTCATTCAACTAGGTAAGTGCCAAGTTAAAGATACAAATGTATATATTGAGCCTCTTATCGACAAGTTGGTGGAGTTATGGAATGGTGTGACTATGTATGACATCTATAAACCAATAAGACAAAGGCAATTTCAATTCCATGCAATGCTTGTATGGACAATACATAATGCCCCAAGGCTAACACATTTTTGTGGTATGTTATAGTGTTCAAATTGCATATCATAATTATAATTATCAAAATTAACATATTTAATCTAATTATACATGATCTTGTAGGTCTTCAAACAAAGGGAAAATTTGCATGTCCTATTTTTGGTCTAAAGATTAAATCTCTTCATTCAAAAAGTTTACAAAAGTAGGCACTCGATGAGTATAGGCACTTCCTCCACAGAAATTATAAATATCAAATTACCGAAAAACATCTTTTGAATGGGAAAGAAGAGACTACACCAAAGCCACGAAGAATGACACCTTTCCTATAGAAGTTAGAATATAATAGAATAAATCATGGAGGTAATGTCATTCCATCTAATGGTTTATGTGTTAGAGTATTATTTCTTTTTTACTCTAGTTGCTTAAGCGTCTCTTAGGTGCATTATTAATTAGTTATTAATTAATAATGCGCAACCTAGTATTTACCTTTTAGGGTTTCGTTCACCTTTATAAGGTCGAACTTTGTATTTGTCTTTCATTAATTCAGATAATATTTTTGCTCTCAACTTTTGAGTAAAATCTGGGTTTTTTCTTTTTCCTTCTTTCGCTTCATTTCTTGTGACAGGTTTTTGCATGCAGCTGGATCTTGGAGTCGAATCTGATCTTTCATCAGTTTCTACATGGTATCAGAGCTCAGAGCTGTGGCCGCCTGTTCCTGATTTGAAGATTTTTTGGAGTTTCAAGGGTTTCATCTTTCAGCCGTATTTCTTTGGTTGAATCTGAAAAAAATTATTTTTTAGAGGCATCTTGGGTCAAAACAGACCTCTCCAATGGATTCAGAGGGTCGATCCGGTGAATTTTGATATAAAATTTGACCTATTTGGCCTCCGGAGCATCTGAAAAAAAATTTTGCCCTTTTTCGGGCCGTACGGCATAGTTTACGAGGTCAAAATCGAAAAAAAAAAATTGAAAAGTGTGTTTTTTTGGTGATCTGGGGCGCGCCACCACCGCGCCACCCTGGCGCCACCTCGCTGCCGCCGCCTAGGCTCAGCTCCCCAGCAGCGCGCAGCCCGCCAGCCGTCGGAGGAGCTACTGGCGCCACCAGCAGCACCGCCCAGCAGCAGTCGCCGCCGGCTGTGGCCACCGGCCCGCCACCTGGCCACCCCCAGAGCTGCACAGGGCTGACGTCACCCTGACGTCAGCTACCGAATTTTTTTCCGGCCAACTTTTTCAATTTTTTTGGCGAAGTTTGATTTTTCCGGCATTTTTTAGATTTTTCCGGCATGATGTCATGATGACGTCAGCGATGGGCCCATGACGGTCATACGGCCGTCAAATTTTTTGCCATGACTGGTTTTTTCCAGAGAACCCTTTGTTTGGACCTCCAGGTGGTTTTTTGACCGTAACTTGAGCATACGGTATCATTTTTTGAAAAACGAAATATTGCCGGAAAGGTCTTTCCGAGATGGACGCATTGGTGCAGGTTTAAGTTTCAGATTTTTCCATTTGGTTTCTGTTTTTTGCAGTCAAATTCATACCTTTGTTTGTGCTCCTGTTCGGCTTCTGGATCTCAGGTTTTCTCCTCGTTTTCTTTGTGTGCTTTCAGTAGTTGTTCATTTGAGGTGCTCAGGGGATAGAATTTTACATTGTAGGGGGGTGCATTTTACTTTCTATCATTTCATTCAGAAAGACCCTTCTACTTCCGTCTTCTTCTTCTTTCAATGTCGGACCCCTCTGTGGCCCGACTGACACCTCACAACTACCACACATGGAAGCCACACGTGACCAGAATCCTCATGTAATGAGGCTTATGGTCTTGCATGGATGTGGCTCAACCAGTTCTTCAGAGACCTTATGAGGCACTTATGCATAGAAACAGGATGGATGAGGCAATGGGCCTCATTGCCATGAACATCTCAGATGGGTTGTTGTTCCACCTGGATGGCCTGACTACACCTAGGGATATGTGGGACAAGTTCTCCTCCTTGTTTGGCACCATGGATCAGTTCAGGATTCTCCAGGTAGATGCAGAGTTCACCTTCTTGGCACCTGACTCATTCACCAGCATTAAGGACTTCCTGATGAATTTCAAGTCCTTTCGATCTATCTTACAGGTTGCTTTTGTTTGATGCTATGCATATTGGAAAGAATATAATAGAGACATTATGGAAAATATTGGATGGAAGGCATGACAAATAAAAAATTGTCAAAAATTATACTGACATTCAGGATTCCAATCATGCAATGAAAGATGTAATTCGATCAAATAGAAATGGAGACTAGATTGATATAAGTGTCCTTGGTTATTATCAGAGCAACAAAGTAATGCTATAAAAGAAGTCATTAGAAAAATTCAATTTCCCATAGGATTTTCTACAAACATAAACAATCTCATATAAAAGAAAAGTGAATTTGGGCCAGGGATGAAAATGCATGATTAGCATACCTTCATTAAGTCAATTCATGTTCTTGTGTATTTACTATATATTTGTACTCTGCATGTACTTTTCATTGTATTATGTTATAAAATAATGAAAAGATCATTTTATAATTGTTGCAGCACATTCTACTTCTATCTCTCCCACACCACTTCGACAATAGTGTCAAGCAAGTTATATATGATGTTAGAAAATACATGAGGTAAGTAGTGATATTTGTTCGATTTTATGTATAGATATTATATTTGGGATATGTTTTACTTGCTATGTAATTTATTGTATCTTATTTTGTTAAGTCTCATTTATATATTATTGCATCTTGAATCTCTTGTGGGTGGTTTCCATCTAAAGAAATCCATAAATAAGATATAAAATATTGGAAGAGAAAAATTCCTCATCTAATGTGTGAAATGCAAAAGTGTCTACCTTCAATTTTTTTTTATGCACAACAACACTACTGATGATAATAATTTGTCCTTAGTATACAAGGAAACAGTTTTAGGACTATCAGTAACATGATCATCGAGTGACAACATACAGCCAAGTGCAGTGAACACCAAAATCAGACTATCACCGATAGAAAGTTTATAGCGTAAACTGACAGAAAGTTTAGAGACATCACCAAGCACAAACTACAAAGCAGACCGAGCACTAGTCTACCGAGAGATAGTTTTATTTATGAGAAAAGTGGTTCTAAGATACATGTCAGATAAAGCACTTTAGTTTATAAATAGCTTTATGCTTATCTATAAAACCATTTCTTGAGGAACAAGTAAAGTATATGTAATTGTTTTAATCAGTCTAACTAATTGTAAACATGCAAACTAGGAGATCAAGGTAAATTTGTAAACCTTTGATCATAGAGTTTTTTATTGTAAAGTGTGAAACCTAAATATGTCAAAACCTTTGTATATATAGATGTATAATCAATCATAACATGATGATTGTATCTGTAGCATACATCTATGGATCAAACAGAGAGTTTTCATGCAGAAGGACACAAAAGAAAGAATTTAGTTATGAAGAACTAAGATTCAAGGCTACCGAGCATAACAGAGGTATTAATCAATCACTATAGGTGATATATATATCTTGAGAACTTAAAGGATCTGTATTTAGCAATTCAATATTGTATACCATCAGGTCATAAGTATTTTTGACTACTCTCTAACAATTGTAGCAAATAGAAGAAATCCTTTAAGAAGGTGGACTTGACAGTCTTATTGTAAATCTTTTAATCAAGTGCACACTTAACAGTGTTGTTAAAATCTCTTAACCAAGTAGACCTAACCAGTCTAAAATGTTACTCCTAACAGGGTAAGATCATCATAAGTGATCACACTTGTAGCCTTAACCGACACCTTCCATTCTACAGATAGTGAAGATTTGTGGGTTTCATCCCCACCGCATTTTTTACCTTCTAACAGGGGTTTTCTGTGTTACCAATTCTTGTGTCATGTGTAACTAATTTTCATGAATATTTCTACAAATTTTTACATGCAATTACATTTATGTTTTGATATTACATGCATAAGGTAGAAAAGCAATATGTTTGGTAATGCAAGTAAATATTACTAAAGGTTAAAGTGATAAAAGTTTTAAGGGTACTAATTCACCCCTCCCCTCTTAGTACACACCATTCTATTATTCCAACAATTGGTATCAGATCTAGATCTCTTATTTGGAAAATTTTAAATCACTTGAAATAAAATATCATACAATGGAGAGGTATAAGCTTGACAAGAACATTGAAAATTGAAATTTGCAGATACAGATCTTCCATGAGAAATACAAAGAAGAAAGAATCAAGATGAGAGAGCTACTAAATGAAATAAAATTTATGGCATCTCACTACAATCAAAATGAATATCATGAAGAAGAGATACCTGATCTGTTTGAGTCATCAGGATCTACATCTAGCAATAGATCAGACACATCTGAAGGAAGCATTACAAGTCTTAATGAAATCAATCAACATCTGACAGAATACGTAAAGGTACTGAAAATAAGTCAAGAGACACAGATGGTAAGAATGATTGATGTTATGAATAATGCTAGACAAGATGAACAAGAAATAACATTAGCTATTGATGACAGGAGGAAGATCACTAAAAATCTACAAGAGAGAGAGAGAGAGACTGAAATACAGGGACTTACTAAACATCATCATAAGATCACTAATCAAATAGTTCTTTTGAGTCATGAGGCCAACTGAGTGAACATAGAACTCAATGGGAAATTGGAAGCTATTGGTGAAATAAGAGAAGAAATGAGAAACTAAAGCATGAAGTAAGGATTCAGAAACAACATAATGATATGATCAAAAAAGCTGAAGAGAGTACAAAAAGAATGGATGATTTTCTGAATGGACAAAGAAGAATCAATAATAATACCTGTCTAGGTTATACCGAGCATGGAGAATCATCAAACTGATCTGATCAAAAAGATGTCTACAAAAATCCAAGAGCAAAGAAGTAGTCATGCAATCATTGTGGAAAACCAGGCCACACTTCAAATGTTTGTAGGAGAAAAGCTAAAGGTATTCCTATATCCACTTCTACAATCATAGGTAATTGTTATAACTCTAACAAGCATGGACACAAAGCACATGAATGAAAATCTAAGGTGAACAAACCAAAGAAGGAATCCTACATGGAAAATTAATGGCCACACATCTCCTGAATGTAGGAAAAAGAAAAAGAAAGTTTGGAAACCAAAAGAACAAGAAAGTGCTAATAAACTGAGAAGAATTGGTAACTCGTATATTTGGGATTACAACACATGGTTAAACTGCACAGCATGTGGTAGATATGGACACATAGCTACAAACTTCACAAGGAAATGGATAAGAAGGTCTAGGAACTAGACTAACTCCAGAATGGCATGCTTATAGTGTCATAAGGTCAATCACCTAAGCAAGGACTGCAGAGACTGAATGATAGAGTCAAGCACTTTTTCTAATAGGAACACTATTGAAGATATCAGGAGAATGATAAATCAAATGTGGAGGAAAGATTCAAGAAAATATGATGTTGTACCAAGAAATATAGTAGGTGACACCTCATCCAATGGATCTGGTGATATCACCACCCCCACCTAAGAAAAACAAGTAAGTATGGAACGGCACTATACAAAGCCATATTTTACATCAGTTACAACATTCATTGATAATATGCCAAATTAGCTTGAATAGAGATGCACTATGGTATTACTTGTTATGAATTTGTGAATCTAATCTCATCGGTCAATACATACCTAGCATCATTGGTGTATATATTAAAAAAAACCAAGTTATTAATGTAAACCGAGCATCATTGTTAATCATGTAAAAGACAATAAAGTATTCACTACATACCGAGCACCATCAATGAACATGTGCTAAGTACAACTTAGTTTTCACTTACCCCAAGTGTTGTATACACACCGAGGAAGAATGCTTTGGTATGATACCCGAGTGTCTTTATTTTATCAACTGAGTGGTAGCTAAAGAATTTATTGCACCACTTAGGTTATTTTCTATAAATAGGGCATCAAAGAGCTCATTCATTCACCAAGCGAAAAGTGAATACAATAGAGCGAAGAAGAGTGACTAAAAGCAACAAGTTTGTAGATTGATTCACATCAGATTCAAAGGTGACTCTAAGAGATTCCTAGCATCTACAGCTAAGATCATGTAAGTACCAAGACTTACCAAGCTCATAGTTCTTTACATAGAAAGCCCTAATTCATAAAAAAATGGCAACCACATCTCGAGTCTCCAAGATCAAGAACATAAAGGATAAGAAGATCAACCTAATCAAGAGCACAACCTGTGAAGAGCCTAAGTATAAATTTTTCTCTGAGGTTGCTTCACAACTCGACGACCAAGGAGCATTCTCAAGTATACCTCCTAGGGTTTTACTAGTCAAAGATATCCGTGCATACATCCACTGCAATATTGTAGAGATCAGAAATCTTAAGGTTGAAGAAGCTTACCAAAAGCTTTTCATAGATGGAAACCTTAAAGATGAACAAAAATACATTGAGGTGAAAGGGTTAAAAAATTCCCTAATGTTCCCGAAAGAGTTCAAGACCAAGTGGATTCGAATAGTACTTAGTTGAGTGCATGATAGAAAAATGTGTTTGGATGAACCAAAACCAATCACAAATGATGTGATTCAAGTTGTAATAGGGTATCCAGTAACCGACAAGGCTAAAGCCCTAAAACATCCTTCTCACCCTTAGATTGAAAAGTTAACAGGTGTAGTATGGGATGGCAGAGGCTTAAAATTTAATTCAATCACCAACCTAGAGATGAATTTTGTTGCATGTGGACTTGGATACAAGGTATTCCAAGCTATCCAATTAAACAGCATAGCTTGTGGAGCAGTTGACACTTCTTATAAGATTGTGAAGAAGGGACTACAATTGGACTTATCTGAGCTGCTACTGAAGAAACTGGAGGAGAATATGAGGACAATTAGTTTAGCCAGATATAATTCATGTAAGTTTGATTCACTTCTCATGTGCACATTTTTCTACTTTCAAGTTTTCTTCCCATCTGTCGGTAATGTCAATTGGGACACAACCCGACCAATAACTGCACAAATTAGTGAATTCATTAAGTCACTAGGGGATAATTTCATATCACTAATGGATGCATACTTCACTACCTTCAAGGACAGAATGTAGAAGAGAATGAGAATACCTACACAACTAGTGGAACAGTACAAGGATGACATATGTTTCATAGTGGATACCAACACCACTCTAATCAAACCATTTGTACCGAGAACATCATGGTTACCACCACTGGATTATGAGATCAACATTGATCAAGCTACAAAGGCTATTTAAGCCTTACTAAATGAAGTAGTAGACAAATCATTGAGAAGACTTGGGACATATGAAGAATCCAAGTCTATAATTAAAACTAGCTTATTAGTGAAGAAAATTGACATGAAGAAGACAAAAATGGTGAAAACACTTGAGAAGAATCGGAACAAGATATCACCAAGGGACAGTCACCCATCGATGAAGATGAAAAATTGAGTGACTTCGAGTCTACTGAGTCAGATACACCCCCAACCAAGAAAGAAAAGGTTAAAAATGTAACAGCTGCATCAAGAACCAGGAGTAAAACTATCAAAGATGCAGACTCTCCATCGGTAAAGAAAGGTACAGTGAGGACCTATCAAAAAATAAATCCTCAAATGGGGAAATCATCCCCGAGACAAAGAAGAAGATATATAAGAGGAAAAGAGGATAAGGAAGATACTAAATAGGATGAGAAAGACCAAGGACTCTAAACTGAAAATCTCAAAGTGCCCAATACAGTTGATGAAGTTGTTGAGTCAATCATCAACACAAGGAGCATATCACACTAAAAAATTAGACAATGGCTAACCTTGTCTCCCAGAGATTAGACCAAGATAGAAGAAGCCATAATTAAGGCAATGGTTGCATACAAGTATGTACCAATACAATTCAACAAGCAAATTCCACAAGAGCTTAATAATAGAATATTAGCAAGATGGACATATGCCTTGCACATAGAAAAATAGATAAGGGAAATATCCCTAGTTACACTCATGTCACCTGAGTCAATAGTGGAATAAATTAATGAAATAATGAAGGAGCATGCAAAGAAATTTTCAGCAAAGATGAGATCATACAAGGTACTAGAGGGAAAACTACCAGACCTTGACAAATAAAGAAATGAGACTTGGAATGAAATCTTAAATACCCCCAAGCAGGTACTGGATCTTAATGAGACACCTCACTATGAAGAAAGGAGACCACACCAAGCCCAGAACACATTTTCATCAATGATACTGAGGATATCACTCCAATTGATTTGACAACAAAGGCAATCAAGGCCATGGATGATGTACCTCAGATATTACAATCATTAGGGGATACAATAGAAATCACCATAAAAGATATAACTAATATTGATTCTAACAATGAGCCCAAGAATGATGAAGATGTAAGTGTTGTCACTAAGCAACCAAAGGAAAAGGAAATAATGGATGTTGCACAGGAAACTATACCAGGACACATGCCATTATTGATAAAAGCTATCAATATTATATCTGAATAAAATGAAAAGACACCTGAGCCTGATGAAAACACACCGATGTAGAAAGGTTAAGAACAAGGGGAGAAAAAGGGTACAAATGAGGAGAAGAAAACTACAAGTGGAGAGAAGAAACTGAGTGATGCCAAGGAAACCAAAGAGGTAGACAAAGTTGCAGATAAATATAAGGTTGATGTAGAGACTTCTACTACCGACCAATAGGTCAATACTGAGCATCATACAAAAGGAAACACACCTCCCACACAATCACCCAAATCAAAAGAAATAGAGAAGGAACTTGCTATAGTTCTACATTCCCCTGCTTCCAACACCATACCAAAGAAGAAGAAGAAGAAGAAGAAGAATAAGAAGAAGAGTAAAGCTTTGGTCACACTTGATGAAATTATAGATATACCTGACTATGATCTAAGGACACTGGATCCTAAGTCCCTGACCAAGTATGGAGAACTCTGCAAAAGAAAGGCAATATAGGAAAAGCTCAAAAAGGAGCACAAGAACACACGAGTACTGGAAACAACAAAGGAAATACTAATGCAAATAGTGCCTGACATAGAAATTGATCAAAATGCACCAATACTTGATCAACTCTCATCTATAACCAAGGAAATCACCAATCAGAATGTGGACAATGAGAAGGTCATAGAAGAATGAGAAGAAGAGAAGTGCCAATATAAGCTCATCGAGAAAATCAGCCAAGAAGTGGCAGAGAACAAGGTAAAAATTTATGAACTAGTAAATTCATTAGAACCTCTTGTTTTAGAAGTGGTTACCTTAGTTCAAAATTTATGCACACTAGATAACTTCACTAAAGATCATAGTGAAAAGATAGCAAAGATAGATGAAGATCTTAAGGCTAGTGCACAAAGTCTCACAAATGAGGAAAATGCATTCCAATTGAATTATGAGAAGATTGTAGAATCAAAATGGTTGAGACTAGAGATACAAAAGACTAAAAGAAAAATCAAAGATGAAGTAATCAAGCTCCAAGTTCTATTACTATCAAATCTCACATTACTGCAACAACACATGACTTCAGAAAAAGCATTGATTGCCACCCCAGAAATGTCATTTACCGAGAGTATATATGACATGCACACCTAAATCACTTTGGAACACATGACCCTGGAACACCTCAAGGAACAATGGAAGAAGAAGATGGAATACATTCAAAAATCCCATGCTCACATATTTGACAAGCTGTAAGTTCTACACCTTTGTCATTATTTTCAAAAAAGGGGGAAAATGAATGTACACAAGGGGGAAAATCCAAAGGGGGAAAATGCAACAAGGGGAAAATGTATATACCTTACAAAGGAACAAATGTACATACACTGTACCTAGGCATGCACATAGCAGGAGTCATTTGGTAAGGTAAACACTTTATGTATATACTAAACACATCAGATAATTACATATATCAATTTTTGATACTAATGCCAAAGGGGGAGATTGATGATAATAATTTGTCATTAGTATACAACGAAATGGTTTTTGGATTGTCGGTAACATGATCACCGAGTGACGGCATATAGACAAGTGTAGTGAACACTGAAATTATACTATCACTGATAGACAATTTACAGAGTAAATTGAGAGCACAGTTTACAAAGTAAACTGACAGATAGTTCAGAGACATCACCAAGCACAAACTACAGAGCAGACCGAGCACCATTCTACCGAGAGACACTTTTATTTCTGAGAAAAGTAGATCTCAAATACACATCAGATAAAGCACTTTAGTTTTATAAATAGCTTTAATCTTAGCTATAAAACCATTTCTTGAGGAACAAGTAAAGCATATGTAATTTTTTTAATCAGTCTAACTAATTGTAAACATGCAAACTAGGAGATCAAGGTCAAGTTGTAAACCTTTGATCATAGAGTTTTTTATTGTAAAGCATGAAACCTAAATAGGTTAAAACCTTTGTATATATAGATGTATAATCAATCAGAACATGGTGATTGTAGCTACAACAGAAATCTATGGATCAGATAGAGAGTTTTCATGCAGAAGGACACAAAAGAAAGACTTTAGTTATGAAGAACTAAGATTCAAGGCTACCGAGTGGACCATAGGTATTAATTAATCAATATAGGTGATACATATATCTTGAGAAATTAAAGGATCTATATTTAGAAATTCAAGATTGCATACCATCAAGTCATAAGTATTTTTGACTACTCTCTAACAATTGTAGCAAACAGAAGAAATCCTTTAAGAAGGTGGACTTAACAGTCTTATTTTAAATCTCTTAACCGAGTGCACACTTAATAGTTTTGTTAAAATCTCTTAACCGAGTAGACCTAACCAGTCTAAAATGTTACTCCTAATAGGGTAAGATCATCAGAAGTGATCACACTTATAGCCTTAACTGACACCTTCCATTTCACAGATATTGAAGCTTTGTGGGTTTCATCCCCACCACAGTTTTTACCTTCTAACATGGTTTTTATGCATTACCAATTCTTGTGTCATGTGTAACTACTTTTCATGAATGTTTCTATGAATGTTTACATACAATTGCATTTATGTTTTGATATTACATGTATAAGGTAGAAAAGCAATATGGTCAGTAATGCAAGTAAAGATTACTAAAGGTTAAAGTGATAAAAGTTTTAATGGTACTGATTCACCCCTCCCCTCTCAGTATACACCATTCCATTATTCCAACAACTACCTCATCCACCAAGTTAAGGGGATTGAATTATGTAGACCTTTACACACTAGTTCAATGTGGATGGTTGAGAGACACTTGAAATTTTTGTAGGCTTTGGTTCGACATAGAGCACATCTTGAGGGTTATATTATTGAGGAATATATGGTATACCAGACTATGGTGTACATTACTGAATATCTTCCTAAGTTTGCAGCAAAGATCCATGTAGATCGCATTTGGGATCCCAACCCCATTAACAAATTTGAATGGGATTACTTGATGGGGAAAGGTAGATTGAGTAAAGTGAAAGGTAATTATAATATGTTTATACTGTATTATAGTTAATTAATTCTTAATCTTCAATATAAGTTGGTTGTAAGTCTATTTGTTTGTTGTACATTTGGTTGAGAGTGGGATGCACTATATTTGTATATTACAAACAATCTTGATTGGATGATGGTATGGATTAAATGATGTCTACATTCTCATTTCTCATTAATATGGGAAGGTCTGGCTTCATTGGTTAAAGATGCTCATCATAATAGAGATTCCAATGTTAGGCCAATGCAAATTGATTTAGAAAATGGTTTAAGAAATACAGAGGTATGTAAAAATCTATTAACCAACCATATGTTTATCAACTCATGATGCAATATTTTTTACATGTTTGACATATTTTAGGTCAAACACCACAAAGCTATGTGCTACAATGGTCATAAATTTTGTATCAAAAAGTTGGATGACACAAAGAAAACTTATGATTCTGGGATAACTGCAATATTTGATGTGACTAAGATTTAATCTAGAAATGACATACATCCTCAAGACTCTCAAAATTGATACTATGGCTTTTTGGATGATATGCTTCAGTGTGACTTCAATTCCTTAAAATAATCTCTATTCATTGTCAAATGGTGTAGGCTACGACTGAATCGAAATGATCCTGATAGAACTGTTATTGAACATGATAATGGATTTATAATGGTTAATACAAGGTCCTTTGAGCTAGTTGGAGATGAGTCCTATTTTCTTCCAAGCTAATGTGAGTAGGTATTTTACTTAGAGGTTCCAAATAAACTGGGTTGGTCATTTTTTGTTAGACACGATCCAAGAAGAATCTCGGTAAAGTGTAATGTGATCGGTGAAGAAGATGCCAAAGAAGTAGAAGATGATGTAGATGATGATCATGATCGACAGTTAATCAATGATGTTCATGATAGAAATGTTCACGAAGAAGAAGACCTAAATGATGATGTTGTTTGTGGTGATTATGATGATGACGATGGTGATGATGGTGATGATGGTGATGATGATGTTGATGATGATGATGATGATGATGATGATGATGATAACATGAATGAAATGTATGAGGTATGCAATATCCTTAATTTAATACGCAATTGAATGAAATCCTTAATTGATGAAATATTGACATGGAAATCCTTAATTGAACGAAATATTGACTCAGTGTTATATTTTGTGTTGAAAATAACCATGAAATGCTTATCACCTAAAGGAACAAGATTTTTTTTGTTGAAAATATTTAAATTATCAAATGATTTAATGTATTTATTGTTTATCAAATTACTCATATTTTAATGCATTTATTGTTTATCAAATTAGAAATGTAATACTTATGATGCTCAATTGTTGGTGTTGATTCATGTATAAATGTTGTGTGATTATGTCACCCTTGGTGGAAATAGGTAATTGACTGTAGAGTCAACCCTATTGTTGAGGATCTTCCATATTATAAATAAAGTAAAGATAAGGAATAAAATAATATACAATGATTATGATGACTGTATACTGTTCATGTTGTCTATTATGTAATTTTTATCATATGTATCATGTAATTTTAGCTAAAATATGATAAATAAATTACATATGAAGAAACTTGAACCATATTGACGGGGATCTTGCATAGTCTCATAAATCAATGGGTATAAGTTAATACACCCTATAGAAACTATATATTATTTGCTTGCTTTCTTGATGCAAAGCCCTCCTAAATTCCTCTAAGGAACCTAACTCAACCCAAGGGATTCAACAAAGACTTGAACCCTCTCAAGGAAGTAGACTCAACTCAAGGTTTTATAGAAGGGTCTAGCTTTGGTTAATGCAATATAACATACTTTTGAACAATATCTCTCACATTGATCATTGTCCATAAATCCTAATCATGTCCCAACTTTGATCTCTCACAACTTGGTAAAACACCAACCAACACATCATGAAATCAACACCCCTTCAAGGCATACTAGCCCTTGTTTCTTCACAAAAATTCAACAACCAAAATTGATGCCTTATAGGGTCTTCAACTTGTCCTATCCCAAATTTCATCTACTCCCCACACACTCTCCCAATGTAACTCACTACTTAGACATATGAGAGGTCAATAAACCTTTCTTGGAATCCCTCTAGACTTCATACCCTAAGTGTAATCCATCATCACTGAACTTTAAATCCTCTTCCACTTTCTTAAGACTGTCCTTACACATAGCCCTTCAACACAATCCACTTTAGACTCTTGATTTAGACTAACACTCACCCCTTGGATTCCCCCTACACCCATTCAACAATGAGAACCCTTAATCCTTGATTAAAAAGACCCCACCCTTGAGCTATATTCAACCCTCTCTTTCTTGTGATAGTCCTATCACTTTCATGGCTTCATGACATATACTATCAATGCATGCTCCTCTATAACCAACAAGGGGTATTGTACAACATGTCCTCTCTCATCCCCCAATAATGTACAATTTATTATACCCGACACCAAATGAATTGATTCCAATAATCAAAGAAAGTTAACTCATTTCTTTAACATCTCCAAACACCAAGCTTTCAAGAAAAATAAATTCAAATGGTAAAACAATGCATATACAGTGTCTGTTTTATGGAAAAATCAAAGAAAATGTAGTTTAAACTTCATTTTTTTTATTCCAAAAATTGACCAACCACTTCAAAATACTTTCCAACTCCCTAAGAAATTGATTGTCCTCACAATTGGATAGTTACAAAAAATATGTAAATGTTGTCAAGTTGACAACTAAAGATGTAAATTTTAATTTCGCTCATATCTCTCTCATTACCAATTATATCTCTCATTTGATGGACTGTAGGTACCACCAAATATGTATTTGTCAGATGTGTCTTCCTTGAGTGACAAAAGTATCTCTTCTAGTAGGTCTAAAATACATAGATCAACTAGAGGTCAAAATATTATAAGAAAATTCAATAAACACGTGGAATTTTTCCTTTGTCAAGGAGGGTTGTGCTCTTATGATCATGAGACCAAAGACGACATCGAGGTCCCTTTGAGGTAGACACATCTATAGAAACAATGGGTGCCCAAGGAACTACCTCCTACAAACAATGACTTTTGTGTTAATAAGAGGATATATCACATAACACCATCTTCATTAAATGGTTTGGGCCAATTTTCCATGGATGACATTAAGGTCCGTTACAAAAAAGTTTTTGAATTGATGGAGTATTTCAGACCTTATTACAATTACAAAAGTTGGATGCAGATTGTTCAATATACAAAAAGTATGCATAGGTATGCACTGTCACCAATTATATACAACAGAAAAATAATGATCAAACTAAAAGATTTTCTATGTACATTGACGGAAGGCCAAAAGCAATCGGGAATATTGCAGGTTTCATAAATAGTATGTGACTTGGGTCAACTAATAAGACACCCAATTTCATATTCAAGGCACGTGATGAAAATCATGTATTTGTATGTACAATAAAATCAATAAGTGTGAGGGAAGAGTTGCTAATAGATTACAATTTTAATTGCATAGATACAAACAAAGTTACTATCTATTAGTAATAACTGAGAGGGGAGGGTGAATCAATGGCCTCAAAAATATTCCAATAATCAACCCAAAAACTTAGTACCACAATATTAAGCCACTAGTTATCTTAAGTCCTATAAGATGAATGCCTTCAAATACTATTATCACATTACTACTGCCCAGAATTCTTTGTTAAACCTCCTACTGTATGTTTACCGAATAGCAGTCTGTTAATTTACCAAAAGATAGTAAATTATTTAGAGTATATTGATCAATCCAAATTATCTATGTGTAATATAAAACAATAAAGTAATGACTCATAAACACACTAACACATGGATTTTTAACATGGAAACCCTGTTAAGGGAAAAACCACTTGGGACCGGTAACCCAAAATTTTCACTCTTCTAAAGTGAGCTCGGTGAAGAGCCAACCTTGTTAAAGGTTACAAACACACTATTAGGTGTGACCTTGTTAGAGGATTTAAAATTTTAGTCTGTCATTTGATATCAGGCATCTCTATGCTACCTTCCTTGATCAAACACTCACTTGGCCTATCAATAGGTATATGGCATCTCATGTTATCTTCGTGATCAAACTTTTTGATACTCCTGTGCATGTATCTCAATATAGAAAGGATATTTAAATCCTGCTCGATTAAGAGACTTTCTGAATCAATGGTTAAACTAAAATAGTATGATTTGTTCACATATACAACTTATACTTGCAGATTTTCAGATCTATTGTAATCTCATAAAACTAATCTGATCAATATATCCCTTTATATACCTTTTCTCCACTTTGATTCTGCTCAGTGCTCGGTGTCCACAGAACAATTTACCTCTTTCCTCAGCTTGATTGATCAAGACTGTATGAAGTTGCTCTTCATTATTTTCTCTTCAGCATCCTCTTTTTGTTCATTCACCCACAAAATTTGTAATGAATTGAGTTGTCTCTTTACATACGTGATATCACCATTGTTAGGTTCTTGATTTTCTTGATCTTGGCATGATCCACTATTCTTGCCAATTAGATTTAAGCAAAACTCCTATTTTATATCGCAGAGATCTTCTTTCCAATTGGAAAAAATAGATTTAAATCCTTTACTTATCTCTAGCTCTATCTTGTCGATGAAAACAAATATAACTACCAGTTAATTCCATATTTAGCTCTGCCATCTAGATATTTTTTCATTTCTAAACTCAATTTAATTTCAGTGTTTAACTCTTTGATAGCTTTGGTCAACACTCCAATTCTCCTCGAGCTTCTCCATCGGTTTACACTATGCTTATGGCCATCGGTTTACACTATGTTTATGGCCATCAGTTATGCTCATGATTTTGCTCGTCGATAATGCTCGTCGATGTTCTTGCTCGGGCATCACTGTGACTTGAATTTCGGTGAACTCTGTCCATTGGGTTCCACTGACCGTCAGTGTTTGAAGTCACATTGTGAATGCTTGTCTTTTATGCATTACTAAAAGCATAATATTTTTCTCTTTGATTCTATGAAGTCTTTGACACTTTGATTATAACCGATTAGATTATATCAAGTTGACATCAATGACAATACAATCCATTAACTGATTTAATGTCTTGCATTATCCTTCTACATTTTGGTGATCAACTTAACATCTTCAAACATTCAATCAGTTACATGTCATCAATCTTTCCCTTTGGCATTCATGGAAACATACTACATTATCATACTATACTATTACTAATACAATATGAAATATAAAGTTTCATCAAGCTTTCCTAATGTAACTATTACAAATGTATGGCTCTTGGTAAGATCAAACAGCTTAGATTTGTTTCATGCAGAGTGGTTTGTATTCAATCTTCAATCCCTTTACTGGATAGATGTGGCATCTGATATCTTTGTTCTGATATGTGCTCTACCTTGACCGATCCTCTTCTTGATAATCTATTTTTCCTTTGACAACAATCTTTCTCTTTTTCTGAACTCTCTTCTCTCCCTTTGTTACTTCTCTCTCTTAGATGGATATTTCATATGTAATCAATTTCTCTTTCTTTGAATATTGATTAACTCTTTCTTTCTGATTCTTAGGAACTTCTCTTCATGGATAATGATATAATCTTTTCTGATCAATGAGATAATTTCTCCCTTTTTGAGTCAATGAGTTAATCTCACCCTTTATCATATCTCTCCCTTTATGATAATGGAATAATTTCTCCCTTTATATGATAATGAGATCATCTCTCCCTTTGACAATAATTCCAAACAAAAATATCTATATCATGTTCCATTCCTTTACATAATATATTCCTTGAATTTCCCTATCCATCAGCAATATAATGTCTCTGGTGCTTAGTGTAGATTTGTACCTTGTTGTGTATAGATGTATCTATTGTTGTCCATTACTTGTGTTTGCATCAACATGACTAGTCTTCAAATTTGGTATAGGCTAATGCAACCTCCTATTCAACTTAGTGACCGATAGACAAGGGTTGGACCCCTAGTCTCTGTCTTAGGTACTCAAATGTATCTTTTGGTAATGGTTTGGTGAATATGTCAGCTAATTGTTCCTTTGATTGAACATATTTCAGTGTCACTTCCTTTTCTTGCACTTGTTCTCTTAGATAGTGATACTTTATAGAAATATGCTTAGTCTTAGCATGCATGACTGGATTCTTAGAAATGTTAATTGCACTAGTATTATCATAGTAGATAATTACTAGTTCTATAATATTCATAGTCATACATTCCATTAATCATTTGATCCATGCAATATTGGAGCAATTTGCAGCAGTAGCCACATACTTTTCTTCTACGGTAGACTGAGAGATGCATCCTTGCTTCTTGCTGATCCATGTGACAAGTCTATCACCCATGAAGAATGTTCCTCTAGTTGTGCTCTTTCGGTCATCAATGTTTCTAGCCCAATCAGCATCTGTATAGACTTCTAGCTCAAATTTTCCTTCTCTTTTGTACCATAATCCATAGTCCTCGATGTTCTTCAGATATCTCAAAATTCTCTTGATAGCAGTCTTATGTGATTCTTTGGGATTAGCAGAGAATCTTGCAACTATTCCAACTGCATGTGCTATATCTAGTATGGTGTGAACAAAATACATCAGTTTTCCAATCATTGATCTATATAAGGTCTGATTTACCACATTTGATTTGTCTTCTTTTTTCAACTTACATTCGGTAGCCATAGGTGTTCCAACTAGTTTGGAATCTTCCATCTTGAATATCTTCAGCACTTCCTTGATGTATTTGTATTGAGTGATGTATATGTCTACATCTTGTTGAAGAATCTGTAGACCAAGAAAGAATTTGATCTCCCCAAACATAGACATTTCAAATTCTTTTCTCATTTCAATAGCAAAGGATTTGCATAAAAATTCATTTCTCCCAAAAATGATATCATCAACAAAAATTTCAGCAATCAGAATATTACCATCGGTATCTTCTTTTAAGTGCAGATTGCTATTTTCACTTGTTCTAACAAACTTTATGCTAATGAGATATGAGTGAAGTCTTTCATACCAGGCTCTAGGTGTTTGTTTTAATCCATACAATGCTTTGTGTAGTCTACATACTATGTATCTCTTATCTAGATCAACAAACCCTTCTGGTTGTTCAATGTATACCTCTTCTTGCAATATTCCATTTAGGAATGCAGATTTTACATCCATCTGGTATACCTTGAATCCTTGAAATGCAGGATAAGAAAGTAAGATTCTAACTCCTTCTAGTATAGCAATGGGAGCAAAGGTTTCACAATAATCAATGCCTTCTTCTTGTGCATATCACTTGCATACTAACCTTGTTTTGTTTCTGGTGACTTCTCCATTCTCATTCAACTTGTTTCTAAATATCCATTTGGTACCGATGACACTCTTGTCATCTGGTCTCGGTACTAGTGTCTATGTATTGTTCTTCTTAATTTTTTATATTACTTGATTCATATCACTAACCCATTCTTCATTCTCAAGTGAAGTATTAACAGATTTAGGCTCAAAATCATAATGTAAACATCTCATGTTTAGTGACTTACTTCTTGTTCTTATTCCAGCCTTCTTGTCTCCTATGATTTGATTCTGTGGATGATGTCTTCTGACATACTTGGGAAGTTTTGGTTCATCTTTGTGTTCATCAATCTGATCATCTTGAGGATTTTCCTGATTTTCAATAATTGCAGCATGATGCTCGGGTGCAATGTTCTATTGCTCAGGAGTGAGACACTGTTGCTCGGGTAGAGTGTCAGGTTTTGTATAAACAAACATGTTGTAGTCCTTTGGTTCCTTTTTTCTTTCCTTATCATTCTTTTCTACAAATTCATCTATTTTCATATTTGCACTTTCAATGATTTCGTTAGGTGACTTGTTAAGACATTTATAAGACTTGCTTTTGGTTGAATACCCTAGGAAGATACCTTCACTTTTGCAGTCAAGTTTTCCATTTCTATCATTCTTCAATATATAACATTGACTACCAAATATTCTGAAGTAACTTACATTGGGTGTATGACCATACCAAATCTCATAGGGTGTCTTCTTTGTGTCCTTCTTTAATTGTACTATGTTTAGTGTGTAGACAGAAGTACTGACAGCTTCCCTCCAAAAAGTGAGTGATGCTTTTCTCAATCATCAATGTTCTTGCACAGTCAACAATTGATTTGTTTAACCTCTCAGCAATTCTATTTTGTTGTGGTGTTCTCGATGTAGAAACTTGTCTTTTAATTCCATGCTCATTCCAATAGTTAGTGAATTCTTCTAAAGTAAATTCCCCTCCTCTATCTGACCTTAAGCATTTCAATTTGTTTTTCTACCATTTCTTTATACCATTTAAACATCTTAAATGCTTTTGATTTATCTTTTAAGAACATGATTGTCATCATTCTAGAATAATCATCAAAAAAGAGAATAAAATAACTATCTCCATAGTATCTCTTTGTCCTCATGGGTCCACATAGATCTGTATGGACTAATTCTAGAATTGTATTAGATGTATGGGTTTTACTCTTGAAACTAGACTTTGTCATCTTACCTTTTTGACAATTCTTGCACGTGATATGCTCAAGCTTAGTCATGCTCGGTTAGCCTCTGAAATTCCTTTTGTTGCTTATCTTTATCATGTTTTCAAATTTTACATGACACAATATTTTGTGCCACAACCATATGTCTTTGTTTCTATCCATTAAATAAGTGGTGTTAGTGTCATCAAGATAGAAAAGGTTACCTTTTGTTTGCTCACCGGTACCAATCAACCTTCATGATTCATTATAGATCTTTGCCTTCTTATTTTCAAATGATACTCTGTGACCTCAATTTTTCATCTGTGAAACACTTAACAAATTATAATTTAGTCCCTTTACCCAGTAAGCATTTTGAAATTTGATCAGGTTATTCAACATTATTTTTCCTTTACCTTCAACTAGACAAGGTGTATCATTTCCTATTCTTACTGAACCACCATTATAGTATTCAAGAGTCTCAAAATTTTGTTTATCACTGGTCATATGGTGAGTGTAGCCACTATCTATGATCCAGACATCATTTTTACTAACTTTAGATATGAGTGCAGTTTCTACATACCTTTCTTCATCTTCATCTGAATCATCCTTCATGGCTACAAATACCATCTTGATGTCTTCTTCTAATTTGGTGTCAGTGTCATCATCTCTATTCTTAGCTAGGTAACAAGCTCTCTTCCCTTTGTCCTTGTAGTCTTGGGTATCTCTTTTGTTAGATTTTCAGGTGCTCCAGTAATCTCTGCTATCACCTCTATCAAACTTATTCTCATAGGATCTATCATTTCCTTTGTCATCTTTTCTTCAGTTTGGACATCTTGCAGCAAAGTGTCCAACCTCTTTACAATTGAAACATACAAGTGGTAATTTACCTTTGTATCTACCTTTGTCTCTCTACAATCTTCTGGCCATTAGTGCTTCAATCTCATCAAGTCCTTGATCCTCATTATCACTGTCACTATCATTTCTAACAGCATGTCTATGAATTGAGTTACTTATCTTTAAAGAAGATTTGAATGCAAATTCTATAGATGGTAAGACACTATTATCAAAGTTATTCATATCAAATGAAATTAGTCTACCAATCAGACTATCTAGAGTAACTGTATTGTTTGCAACTGCTCTCATTTCTTGAATAGAAGAGACTCTAATATCATATACAGGTAGTAAGGTTCTTAAGATTCTACTTACCACTGTCTCCTCTTAAAGTACACCTCCAACTCTTCGAATATCATTTACTACCTCTTTAATTCTATAGCTATACTAAGTGATATTTTCTCCTTCTTTCATCCTTAGGTCATCAAACCTCCCTCTTAGGCTCTATGCCTTTGCTCTTATCACATTGGCATCTCCTCCATGTACCAGCTTCAACTTGTCCCACATTTTCTTTGTAGAGGTGCAGGTTTTGACATCTTTAAACTCAGAATTGGAGAGTGATGATGCAAGTTCTATCATCATGCAGTTATGCTCATGCTTTACTCTTAATTTCTCGAGAGTGTGAAGTCCTGTCAGCAACACATATTTAGTATCTAAGCATTAAACAATATCATTTCCAATACCTGATATGTGGAGTCTTATTCTAATTTTCCATGATGCAAAGTTGTCTTTATTCAACTTGGGCACATCTCATCTGATCATCTTGTGATCTTTTGCTTGAGCTGTTAAACTCCCTTTCTATGCACACAAGCTCTGATACTAATTTTTAGTAATAACTAAGAGGGGGGTGAATTAGTGGCCTCAAAAATATTCCAATAATCAACCCAAAAACTTAGTACCACAATATTAAGCCTCTAGTTATCTTCAGTCCTATAAGATGAATGCCTTCAAATACTATTATCAAATTACTACTGCTTGGAATGCTTTCTTAAACCTCCTACTGTATGTTTACCGAATAGAAGTCTATTAATTTACCAAAAGATAGTAAATTATCTAGAGTATACCGATCAATCCAAATTAGCTATGTGTAATGCAAAACACTAAAGTAATGACTCATAAACACATTAACACATGGATTTTTAATGTGGAAACCCTATTAAGGGAAAAACCACTTGGGACTGGTAACCCAAAATTTTCACTCTTCTGAAGTGATCTCGGTGAAGAGACAATTGTATTAAAGGTTACAAACACACTTTCAGGTGTGATCTTGTTAGATGATTTAAAAGATTAGTCTGTCACTTGATATCAGGCATCTCTATGCTACCTTCCTTGATCAAACACGCACTTGGCCTGTCAATAGGTATCTGGACTATCGTGCTATCTTCATGATCAAACTTTTTGATACTCCTGTGGATGTATCTCAATGTAGAAAGGATCTTTAAATCCTTCTCGGTTAAGAGACTTTCTAAATCAATGGTTAAACTGAAACAGTATGATTTGTTCACATATACAACTTATACTTGCAGATTTTCAGATCTATTGTAATCTCATAAAACTAATCTGATCAATATATCCCTTTATATACCTTTTCTCCACTTTGATTCTACTCAGTGATGTTGTGCTATGTTTCTCAATATTCATAGAAAAAATTATCTCTTTCCTCAGCTTGTTTGATCAGGACTGTATGAATTTTCTCTTCATCAGTTTCTCTTCAGCATCCTCTTTTTGTTCATTCACCCAAAAAATTTGTAATGAATTGAGTTGTCTCTTTATAGACATGATATCAACTTTTTTAGGTTCTTGATTTTATTGATCTTGGCATGATCCACAATTCTCTCCAATTATATTTAAAGAAAAACTCCTATTTTATCTCGTAGAGATCTTCTTGCCAATTTGACAAAAAAGCTTTAAATCCTTTACTTATCTCTGGATTTATCTTGTCAATGAAAATAAAGATAAGTACCAGTTAAGTACATATTTATCTCTACCAGGTAGATATTTTTTCATTTCTAAACTCAAGTTAATTTTGGTGTTTAACTCTTTGATAGATTTGGTCAACACTCCAGTTCTCCTCGGGCTTCTCCATCGGTTTACACTATGTTTCTGGCTATCCGTTATGCTCATGATTCTTCTTGTCGGTGTTCTTTCTCAGGCATCACTGTGACTTGAATTTCAGTGAACTGTGTCTGTTGGGTTCCACTAACCATCGGTGTTTGAAGTCACATTGTGAATGCTTGTCTTTTATGCATTACTGGAAGCATAATCTTTTTCTCTTTGATTCTCTAAAGTTTTTGACACTTTGATTATAACCGATTAGATTAATCAAGTTGACATCAATGACATTAACTGATTTAATGTCTTGCATTATCCTTCTGCATTCTGGTGATCAACTTAAAATCTTCAAACATTCAATCAGTTACATGTCATCACTATCATGGGGGTGGTGAGTACTATATACCATTTAAATTGGTCTCCAATTAAATAAACCAATATATAATTTTATTATTAATTTTTTTTGATAACTCTATTGGTTTCATTTCTCTAATGTTTTTATATTTAATATTTCTCACTGGGGGTCAATGATCCATCAGATGGCATAGGCAAGGATGCAGATTTTGGCCGTTCTTCTACATAGGTAAAATTCATTGTAATTGTACAAATTAGGTAGAAGTAAAATGTTATATTATTATGTTGTTTTCTTGAGGGTTGTGCACTAATTTTGATAATGTTACTAATACTCTTGTCCCAAATGGATGTTTAGAGAAAGGGTAAAGCACCTGCGATACCTCAGGATACATGTATGGAGGTGGACTAGAAAATATCATTGCACGAGGAGTTTGTTAAAGTATTGTTTGTTCGAGTTTAATAATCGACAAGACAATCATGATATATATATATAATAATAATTGAATATGTAACGATTTAATTGTCATTTGAGTGGACGAACATGATTATCACAATATATGTGAAGGAATTCACGTATCGTGACTGGCATATACTAACAGTCATGATACTATCGAATTGGTCGTATATGACAGTCACAATAGTATCGTGACTGTCTGAATTCATTAGCCTTGTCGTCAATTGCTACGTGATCTAATTACAGTGTGCATAAAATGGTAATCATATGTTAATATGAACAGTCATGACTTGTCATATAAATTAATATGATGAGCCATGACTTTTCATATTCACATCCTTTAGATTCAATATATATAGTTATTGTATTTTG
>MU224522.1:4044571-4059490 GCA_018584345.1 Thuja plicata | reverse complement strand
TATTACTGTGTAATAACTCATCATGATCGACACCTTTTAAGTGTCTTGGATTGGGCCAGATATCATGATATGAAAAGTTCTACAAATTCTATTAAACTCTCTCTCAAGAGGGAGTGTTAAAGTATTGCTTGTTCGAGTTTAATAATTGACAAGACAATCATGATATATATATATATATACTTATATATATATATATATATACCATATAATAATTGAATATGTAATGATTTAATTGTCATTTGAGCTGATGAACATGATTATCAGCAATATATGTGAAGGAAGTCATGTATCGTGACTGGCATATACTAACAGTCACGATACTATCGAACTATTTGTATATGACAGTCATGATAGTATCGTGACTGTCTGAATTCATTAGCCCTGTCGTCAATTGCTACGCAATCTAATTACGGTGTGCATAAAACGGTAATCATATGTTAATATGAACAATCATGACTTGTCATATAAATTAATATGATGAGCCATGACTTTTCATATTCACATCCTTTAGATTCAATATATATAGTTATTGTATTTTGTAGAATCAATTAATAACCAAGGAAATTGTATTCTACTACATACATTCAGTTTACATCTCATCTTTTGATCTATAATTCCTTAACAGAGTTTGCAGCATTCCCATATCCTATAAGGGTGATAGAAAAGGCCCTTGAAAGAGTAAATAAATAAATTTTTCTCTCGCATTTGTAATACCTCAAAGTCCTGA
Source organism: Thuja plicata (assembly GCA_018584345.1). Lineage (NCBI taxonomy): Eukaryota > Viridiplantae > Streptophyta > Pinopsida > Cupressales > Cupressaceae > Thuja > Thuja plicata. The sequence continues at coordinate 4,058,763 of MU224522.1, read as the reverse complement.
GGTAGAAGCGAGGAAAAAATATTTAATGGGCATAGCAGGAAACTTGCAAGTAATAATTAATGAAATCTTCAATTATTAAAAATTTGAATAATGGTTTATATTTTATACTCTTATATGTCATGAACTAAAATATGTACGTGTTGTTATTACAAAATTATTTGCGTCCTCATCAACCTGCGCCTGAACTTGATCAGGGCATTATAGGTAGTTTAGGTAAAATAATTTACCATTTTATAAATGTATGCAATTATTAATGTATTTAAAATAATAAAGCTCTTGGAAAAAAATTTCCTTTGGGTTAGCATTAGCAAAACATTCTAAAGTAAAGTTTTTGTATTCACCACTCTTTTTTGGAAAATATTTAATATTTTGTATATTGAATGTATTATTATTCAAGTCTTGTGGATACTCCTATGCAAACATCTCCTCCTTCAAGGTCAAACCCCTATGTATTGTCGACTACAATGTTGTCAACACGTAGCATGCAGACATACACTCCTACACATGCCAGATTTGATGGATCTCTCTTCTTCCCTCTTCTTTTATGTGTTTATTTCTCTTTAAGTGTTTTTTCTTGGGGGAATTTCATAGTGGATTGATTTTCTACAATAGGAGATGCATCTCATCAGGATCCGACTACTGATGAAAACATACCGTCATTTCCTGGTTCAACCTGTGCTACTAGTATCGAATCGTTGAAGGTCACTTTAGTCTTCAGTGAGGAAGAAAGTCTTCCTTTAAAAATAGTCAAGGTTCTAGGTACTTCAAAAGTATTATTATATAAAGTTTGATTGTAATTTACTTATTGATCGCTCATTTTTGTACTAATGATTCCATGATTTTTTGCAGGAAATAACATTTTTTATAAAAATGTGAATGATCTTACATTGCAGATATTTGGGCCCACCCTACGTAAAAGGTGGGATATCATATGTGAACTAACCCTATTTGACTATTTAATTTCCTATGATTGCTAGAATAGTTTTCCTTTCATCCATTTCTTGAAGTATATTAAACATAGCTTCAGTTCATTTCAGAATCTAACAAGTTTGTTTTTGCTTAAAAGGTGGAATGACCAAGAAAAAAAGCTAAAACATGAGCTCATAGAGAATTTTGTTGAGCTCTTTGGAGATAAAGTATTTGCAAAATAAAAGGTCCTTGAGAAATTTGGCCAATATCTCAATTATCTGAGGGACCAGTACAGAACACACTTAAAGAATAACCCAAAGTACAAGCATCGCCCCATGATTCCTAAGCTAGAATGGAAGGACCTAATTTTGGATGCGAAGGAGAAAGTTGAAGTGAAAAAAGGAAATACATCAGTAGATGCTAGAAGAAAGTATGTGATACTATTAAGAATGTAATTATGTACTATTTACTGATCTTTATATTTATATAATCTAAGATATTTAAAACTTTTCATAGAATGGTAGACACATCAAAGGTAACTAAGGCCAAACTAGAAAAGCATGGCCAACACAAACTTGGCTCTGGTGGTTATATGAAAATTTATGCATGACTTTTAAGAAACAATAAATCAAATATCGAATTGAAATATTTATAAATTGTAAACAATTTTGTTTAATCTAACAATACAAGAAAAATTTATTGTTAGATTAAAATGTAGGGCTTTGAATTCAATGTGGCGCCCATGAAATATAGCAAAATAATTGCCTTTGAGCATGGCTATGTAGCTGTGGTTGAATGCCTACGAGAGTTGAGTAGCCACACACGAGATTCTAGTGCATCGGTCACACATGTAAATAGGCCAAATGAAAACTATTTCAAATTGAATACTTGAGAAATAATCTATTAGTTTGATGTTAATTTCCAACATAAAATTAATATATTTTGTTTTAAATAAGTAAGCAATGATAACAATGTGCATGACATTGAAATGCAGCCTGCTAATCCTAGAATATAACCTACACATGATGAAGGTCTTGTTGTGCATCTGAGTGGTTAAGGTATTCATTTGCTATTCCATTTTTTTTAATGTAATTACTGATAGAATTAAACATCTTAAATTGAAATTGCTATAACCTTAATTACAATTAAACATCTTAAATTGAAATTGCTATAACCTTTTTTTTTATATTTTATAACATGTAGACCATGGTGACCAAGTGGAGCATGACCTGGGTACACAGCATCAGAAACGTTATGTGCTTCCATTAGGTAAAGGGGACTATTGTTATTCCATTAAATGAATTAATTGAAATGTTTGTATTGATTAATGTAATTAAACTTTGTATTTCAACTCCAGAGGATTTAGAGGGTGTTCACCTTGTTGAGGTTGAGGCTAGACAACATGATACGGTAGATGATGTTGCTCCGTCAGGTAAAGAAAATTCCTGATATGTTCTTTTAATTAATGAAATACTTGTAATAATAAGAAAAGAATGTTTTGAATTTAACCCATATCTTTTTTATTGCAAAGGATCCCCATTCACATCAGCGTACTCTTCATGAGTACAGGATGAGGCATACACTGAGACTAGTATCAGTAGAGGGGGGAAATGATGAAGAATTTGATGTTCCACTTCGTCTTTTCTCCAAAAAGAAACAAAAAAAATGAAAGTAATATATCTTATTTGATAATGACTAAATTTAATATTTTATTAATGGATGAATATTATATTTTATCAATAGATGAATGAATGAATGTTATACTTTATTAATCAATCAATCAATGAATGTTATATTTTATTAATGGATGAAATAATTAATGAAGGTTAGATGTTAACAGGAATTTAGAGTTATGTTAGGGGGGAGGGGCCAAATAATATTCCACCTTCACGTGGTTGGACCTATTAAGTAGAGAATATTAAACTATTCTAAATCAAAGAGAAGATCAAACTTGATTTAGGGACAAGTGACAGACAATATAGCCAATCAAAGCTTGTTAAGAGTACGAAGAATGGTCCTTAGACACCTAGGTCAAACATTAATAATACTCTAAATTTTAAATCTCACTTCTTGCATTGGCTCACTTGACCTTCCAAGACACTCTTTAGTCCTCAAACTTAGGATCACTCACATAGACCCACCCACTCTCAAGACCTATTAATGGTAAAGCCACAACTAGTCCACTATGCTCCACACCCTAAATATAATCCACCCCATGACTAATCTGATGGAGACACCTCCTATAATCCTCTAAGAAACCTAACTAAACCTAAGGGATTCACCAAATATTGGAACCCTCTTAAGGAATTAGACTCAACTCAAGGATTTATAGAAAGTTCTGACTTAAGGTAACCCCACATAACATACTTTTGAACAAGCTCTATTTACATTTAAATTTTTCCTTCACTCCCAATCATACCACAACTCTTCCTTCTCACCACTTGGTAATCCACTACCCCACACATCATGACATCAATCTTCTCTTCAAGGCATACTAGCCCTTGATTCTTCACCCAACTCCAACTGCCCAATCTAATGGCTTCTAGGGTCTTCAACCTACCCTACCCAACTTACATCCACTCTCCACACACTCTTCCTTTTTATTCATTCAAGGTCTCTGATTGGATCCATTCACCTATACCCACAACCAAATGCAATGCATCCTCACTAAATTTTCATGCTTCAACACTATTCTAGTTTCCTATGACTATCCACATACATAACCCCACTAGAATCTTCAATTGAGACTTTCAATCACTCTTTGGATTCTCCTACATCCAAGAACCTATGAGAATATTACTTTTTTGTTAAAGATACTATACCCTTTGACCCTCCTTGGTCTTCAAAACAATTTCCAATGTACTATCCTAAAGGACAGTGACCCTGCAACTTATGACTCCACACTTGGGATAGTCATCTAAACCATTCCCCCCAAGCCTTGTGTCCTTGTTCTCTCATCAAAAAGATGCCCTAACATCCTTATAGACCATATCCATACACTTTCTCATCCACTACATCCATTAATAATTCTCTCACTAGACATAATTAATAATTTTGAAACCAACTACATCTGCAAGAGCATTCAAATTACTAAAGGAATCCAAGGTTTAATAATTTTCTATCAGTACAAATAGAATTAATTAAGTAATCAATAACCAAACTCTTACAAAGGAGGTTTTTGAAGCAACTTTAAAATAATTTGAACAATCTTTTACCATTGATCATAGTAGGACTTCTAACAATGCTCCAAATGAACCTAATCCATTATACTTTTAATTCTAATAAGTTGCAGGGTAAGATCAATCCACGGCAATAGGTAATGAACTTTTGATCAACAAAAATGATAGAGTTTGGATGTTTCTATTTAGCATTTTATTTAACTTTTTTCTCTCAAACTCACACCCTCACCCTCGACCCAAAGAACTTTCCCAAACTTGAATAGGGTTGGTGTGGGTTATTTTGTACTATATCTCCAATTGAGAGTAGAAATAAAAGAACTTGGAGAAATTTTTATTTTCTTGCATTTACTAGAATGAAACTTCATCTCTATTAGATGAATGATATTAGTGTGTCTTAAAGGTCTCATATTGGGAATTTATTCTATATTATATTATCTGGGTTGCTCTTTAGAATGTAGGGAATTGTAGTCTTCTTACCTCTTAAATTTAGCGATATGTTTGTCAGTCCTATACTGATTTCTCTACTTAGGTTTCCTCAAATAATATTGTCTAATTCTTTAATTATTAGACTTGAATGAAAAATTTAATACACTTTGTATCCCTTTTTTAAAGCAAGAAATCTTGAATAGTAAAAATAATCGAATTAGTACTGGGAACTTGCTAGACTGGATGTTAGTAGTTCTAAAATTAACATTGGGAAATATTTAGAAAGAAAAGTGCTGACACATAATTATTGCTTCTTTCCATTTTTCCCTTAATTATGGATGCAGTACATTATAATTCTCAATTCATATATATTTATCACTTCTACCTGCCATTTTTTATGGATGCAATGCATTTTTAACTCTTGTGTTTCATCTTGGATATTTTTTATGAAACAAATAAGAAGGGAGGTTCTGATCATTTTTGGATATGTTGTTTCTATAGAAAGCACTGGCCAACTGAGGTTACTTTGGTGAAACAAGATTTTCAATTTTGTTAGTAAAGAGACACAAGTGGCCATACAAGAAAGGGTAGGAAGTATTGGAAATACACTCTTTGCACGTCAGGATAAAACACTTGATTCAGATATGAAGTAGGTACTGTGAAGGTATTATTAAATGTTTGATCATCCCTAAAATATAAATTTCTTTAGATTCCTTTTTATTTGAAACAATGTTTTCATACATTATACTTTTGATAATAACTTGACTATATACTTGATCATTGTTTAGAATGCATATTTGGTGCTGCAATGGAGTTGGCTACAGCAGCAACTCCTCATTTATTATTTTTATTTGTCTGTGCTTCTAATGTGGGTAAGTTATGTTTGTAATTTGAAACTTTGAATATCTTAAATAAAATTTGGAGTTATCATCTTTACATTTGGATCAACTTGTAAATAAGTAAGATATTGTGAAATTTCCAGTTGTGACTTCCACATCAACCCTCTCTCAAATATACAAAGATTTTACTCAAGGAGAAAACATTGGAGATGTGATAGCTAATGGAGAATGCATTAGCAATATTTCAAATATGGTGAGTTATTATGCCTCATTTTTCTTTTCAGAATATTTAGCATAACAAACTCAATCCATATAATATTGAATGTTTTAATTATTTATACACTATATGCTACAATTTCAATAAGCTTGCATTATGGTTTGTCTACTCATTCATGACATCTATTTGCATTTTCAATGATTGTCATTATCTATAACTCAATATTAGTAGCATATATCTATTATTTTACAAACCTAGATTAGTTATGTGATGCTTCATTAACTCTATAAGCTACCACAAGATAGTCCTGGGATGGTGAGATCATTTATAAATTACATGAGAAAGGGAGGATGTTAGATGGAAGTGTAGGAAATTTCTATGAGATGAGGACTATTGTGTGATACACTATTACATACATTAGTAGACAATTCATGGGAAATCTTAGATAACTTAGTTTCCAAAGTCACATATAGAGGCATGTTGAAGGTGGGTAAAACATGCGCTTGCTTGAAAGTTGTTGATATAAAGTCCATTTTCATGAGTCAAGTTTCAAGCCAAACCTTGGTCTTTTAATTAAAAACACAAAGCATATTAAGAGCTTTGCCTTGTTCATCTGTGGTTTCCTAAATATCCTTTACAAAATTAGTGATAAATGTTTTCAAAATCATTTCATGTCAAAGAATGGATGAAAACCTTAGGGAGGTGAATGCAAGTTTTTATGGTAAGGGTTGTTATTCTCTTATCAGGTGTGCACCCATGAATGGAAAAGTCTTCCATTTTGGTAATTCAAAATTAACTAAAATAAAGTCACCCAAAACAATATAAGATAACCTAATTTAAATAATTAAAAATGGCTAAAATAGGCTAATGAGGTTTTTCCCAAAGTTTAACACAAAAATAGGACATTACAATTACATTCAAAATTAGCCTATTTTATTCTCCAAATTAGCCTATGGGAATAAAATAGGCTAGTGAGATTTTTCCCAAAATTTAAGACTAAAATAGGACATTACAATTACATGAGAAATGAGATCATCCACACCTTAATAAAGTTAAGGTAGCACCTATGGACGATTAGTGAAGAACTGCATACTTTTGAGTTTTAATCCATAATTGACGCTATTAAGTTTTTAGACTGGCCTCTAAGCATGTTTAGAAAGAGATCATCATAAATTCAATTCTCATACCTTGAGTTACAATAAAGTGATGGAAATTTAATCCTAATTAAAAGAGCATCCTATAAATTAAATTGCATTATGAGAATCTGAGATCAAATTGAGACATTTTTTATAACTTGGATCAGGTTGACATTTTTGTTTTAAAATAGAGACATTGTGATATTTCTATTATGTATTAGAAATATTACTTTCTATCAAGGGTGGAGCTCAATTTGGAATTAATTTTTCTACACATGATTTTAAGTTTCAAAATTGCTATTTACGGAGTATTGACTACATACAATAGCCTTATTTTGGGCTAAAGGTAGACAACAAATGTCAAAGACTGCTCTATTCTAAAATTTAAGTTGCAATAGAGCTTGTTCAAAATAGATTATGGTTATTTTTCTATGTTACTACTGATGCAAGATAGCTACGATGATAATTTGGATTATATTTTTTTTATGATTTGTAATAAGATTTGTATTTTACTAAACTACCTATTTTTATGTAACAATTTTGGCCATAATGAATGTATTTAGCTTCAGCTGTTTTAAATAATAATCTTGTTTCTTTGAGTCCTTGTTGATAGGAATTGGTACAGAGGGACCAAGAAGGACAGTTGGACGAAACTTTTCTTTCAGAGGTCAATGCGTAACTAGGACAAGTGAGTTCATTAATGGAATCATTTTTGAAACATAAAATTTCTTTTCTGAATATTATTGCACAATTTTACTGTTTAATTAATTTCACAAACATATTTTTATCATAAAATATTGAAGAATAGATTTGATTGTAAGATAATCTATCATTAAAAGTTGATTTTTTATAAAGATTAATTGGAAATGACAATATTTATATTCTATAATTTGATGAATGATTTTTACATTTGAGTTATTTGATCACTTAAACTATTTAACACAGTAAATTGTATCCCTTCTATTACTAAGTGCAAGTGCTTTTTATTTTCCCTTTCAAAATTATCTTTCTTATTAGTTTATTTACACCATAATTCATTCCTCTACATCTATTTATATTGATACAAAAAATTTACAATTAGCATATGTATACCAAGATTTGGGCTAAATTAAACCATCCCATTTTGAAACAAGTATATAGCAAGTTGAAAAGTTAGAGTAGAAAAAATTGTTCATGTTAAAGTAGGAGTGACAAAAAAAATTGAACCATAGCCAATGACAGAATCACCTTTTATGCCTGGGCTATAATATTTCTCCAAAATCTATTGTATCCTCTCTTTGCCTTCAGTTGCTGGGGGATCAACATTTGAGAATGATTGTACCAAAACCAAATTGTACAAGTAATTTTCAAAGTTGGTAGTTGTAGATAGAAGGGAAATATGATTTGGAGTATTTTTTAACGAGTTCCTCTTTATCTCATTTGACCAATTGATTTTTAGAAGGATCATCTAAAGAAAGCCCAAGTCTAGGAGCAACAAGAGCATTTAAAAATATAAGGAAAATAAAAAACTATTAGCACTGTCATGAAACCATTAATTATGTATTTAAGGAATAATGCAAAGGTATGTTTCATGATTAAAATACCTCTTAAGAATCCTAATAAAAATTCCTTATATTTTTCTATAACATTATTGTGTACATTTTTGAATATTGAATATAATACATATTTTTTCTATATGAAATATATCATGGAAGAATTAATCCAACCATTATTTAGGAGCAATCTAGAAATCTTTGAAACCATCTCGCTTCATGTGAAATCATAAAATAGCTAGTCATTCAAAAAATCATAATTGCAACAAGCTAATAATTTCCAATGACTATAGTGCCATCACTGGTAGAAGCATTCATGTTTGTATGTTTTTCATCTATCACAATTTTAACACCTTGATTTGGCTTGAATGCTAAGATGTCCACCTCATCTACCACATTATAAATAAAAAATTGGATTAGAGGCCCAATCAAGAATCAGGATGCCAAAACTAGTAGCACATAAAATAGGTCCAGTAGTAATGAGAGCCATATGACTAGAATCACTAGAGATGAGTTGTAGAGGTTTTGTAAACTGCTTTGGAGCAGACCAAAATGGTGCACCACTACTTGTGGTTGCATCCTCAGTAAATGTGTAAGTGTTTTGCTTCACACAATTTGAAAAATAATCCTCAAACCTTTCCAAAAGTAAACATAACAGATTAATCAATGAGCCTCATTGACAGAAAATAGACCCTTTTATGAAAGCTGTGAAAATTTACAAACAATGAGATATATTGTATCCAATTTCAATTGTAAATATGAATTACCTTTTTCTTGTCAATGCCACACAATCTTCAAAGTTTAAACATCTCTCTATAATCAAAACACTCTATCGCTCCAAGAGATCTTGGGCTTGAGCATCCCCTATTGACTTCATTGTTTCTTTGTACTCTTCTAGTTTTGAAAGAAAAGTATTAACTTCATAAGGTGTTTTCTCTAAAAGACCTTCAAATGTTGACCTTGCCAAAGTTAGACAATGATTAATATTATGAGGAAAAGAATGAACTGTACACATAGGATCTTTTTTTTAGAGGATCTTTGAATGCTCCATAGTTCTTTATTAAAATTTGGAATAACCATCTGAGTATTGCACTTGGGTCCCAGAGTTCCAAACTCTAATAAAGGCTTATGAAAGTAAAAATTAATTTAAAGCAACAATACGTTGTATAATATTTGTGCCATCACTTTTCAATGATCTTTAATGATAGTGGAATTCCCTCTGCTCATGACAGTTATGATACTTCATTGTTGATCACACTATTTTTCTACCAATGTATTTGATGCATTCTTTATTTGAAACAATCCTCATATTTTAGATCTTTGGCACAATTTTCTTATAACTGTCCTTGTAATATCATTGATTTCCTTGTAACAGAAACATCCCTTTCTTCATTTTTTCCCACTGTCTTGATCTCATGCATATCTATTTTAACTAAGACATGCATACCCCTATTCAAGTTGACCTTGAAGTCATTATTTTTTAAACCTTGAAAAAGTCCATTGTTTTAGCCAAGAAGGCTATTGACTGGGAGAATTTTTATTAAAAAAATTATGATTTTAGACCTAACAAAATCAAACATAGGTGGTCAGCGAGAAAAGTGATGCAGAGATCCTATGCCCTCATCAATAAATTCCACCTCTTTCCCTTGTAGGAACCCAATGGTAAATCATATGGCAGAGTTGTATTCATACTCACAAGGTTTGATCTCTGATTCAAAGAGGAATGTCTTCCTTGACCACTTATTAATAGTAGGGAACAAAAGGGTTCACTAATTGGATTAGTAACTTAGAGTCTCACCAAGATGACATCTGGCCCCACAGCTTGGATTATCTTCCCCAACATGTAAATTCATGGCAATTATTTATCTCAACCCTTGATTGAACTTTAGAACACAATATCCTTTAACATGCATTTTTTTTGGAACAACACCTTGGAAAATTGAGGAGACCCTATCAAAGGTTCATACCCTTGTCATCACTACAAGTATATATAAGGAAATGACAATAAATGAGACTATTCTTGGTTTCACAATAAGAATAGAGCATAGGGCTAAAAATTTGACAAAGTTACCTTTAGAACCCTTGGACGATGAAAGGCAATTGACATAAGGTCAGTGAAAATTTCATTCAAACTCCAAGTGATTACAAAACTCAATGGATTTATATGACAAAGTAAGCTAGTTTGACTGTGATAGTCTATAACTAGGACTGTTATACAAAGACAATGCAATCAGACATTTAGATCTATGTAGAAGATTCATGTGAGGGTTGGGAAAGTTCTATAGGCTAGGCTTGAAGCCTTTCCTTTCATGTAGATACACAAATATTACAAAAAATGACTTGTAATGAAGAAACACTATAGGCTATCCCTATCAGAGTCAAGAATAAACTAGGCAATATCAGAAGGAAATAAACATTACACTATCAGAGCACTAGGAATATTCATTGGGAAGGAATTTGAATCATGGGAGATAGGAAAAAAGATCAGGGTGAAGAAGAAATCCCCTTAAGGATAACCAATGTGGAATTGGAAAAGATAATGAGAGAACAAGCCGCTAGGAGCAGGAGGCTTGAAGCAAAGTTAGAGAAGTTGAAAAGAAAGCAGGGAAGAAGTGTTATAGAGGAGTCAGAAGAAGAATAAGAAGAAGAGGCTCCCATACATGAAAGAGTAGAGATAACTACTGACCAAAGAACCTTCCTAGAAGCACTTGAAAGGGTTGGGAGGAAAGCCAAATCTGATCTACCCACGTTCTTTGGAAAAATGAATCCATAAGAATGCATGGATTGGATTGAAGCATTGGAAAACTATTTTGAGTGTGAAGAGGTATCTGAAAGCTAGAAGTTGAAGTTAGAAAAGTCCAAGATGAAGGGTCCAACCCTCATTTGGTGGAACTTCTTATAAAATGAAAGGGTATCATAGCATCAGGTGGTATCAGAGCATCTACTTACTACAACTCTGAAGAAGAAGGTTGGATAAAGGTGAGTTCTATCTTCACAAGGTTTAAATTTGATAAGTTTAGGCACTTGTCTTCCTAGCCCTTAAGCCCTAAAATACCTCCAAACTAATCAAATACTTCCCCTATGGTTAATTATGATGTATTTGGTCTTCTTTTTTGTTACTTATAAGTGGATTCAACAAGTTATCAAGTTTCTAGACTTACCCAACTCTCCAATCCTACCAAAATGTCCCAAGAGGCCTAATAGCCTTTCTTGTAGGTCTCCAACAAGGTAAATGTGAACTTTTATTGCAAAAATTCCAAAATACCAGACTAACTATTTATGTTTTATACACCCATTATGTCATACTTTAACATATCAAAAGGTTATATGTTATTATTTTGGATCAACGCCTTTGTTCCTTGATTGTACCCCTGTTCCAAGCATAAAAAGTGGTCTTTTCCAAAGGAAGTGTAAGACAAACTTATCCCCCAGACACCAAACCCTATATAGTCTTCTAAAATTTCTTTAATTGAAACAATTTTAATTTATTTTGACCCTATGGTCTCTGCACATACAAAAGCCCCAATTTGGCTTCCTAAACCCCTTAAAACTAGGGCTTCTCCAATGTCCCTATCCCAATCACTTCTCCAACCAAGGAATGATGAATTCACCTTTAAAACAACATGCCAAAATGATTCCAAATATTTAACATACCCCTTATTAATTCATAATTCTTGCTACTATACTTTCCCAAGAAAATTCCTCAACTTTTCATAACACAATCTCGGTGATCACCTGCAAATTTATCTTCTTCTGCACATTAAAGGTTAGATTTTTATTTTAAAAATTAAATGGGTTTCATTCCATGAGAAATAGTCATAATGCATTCATGTAATGACTCTTTTCATTAGGAAAACCAAACTGTTGTTGTAAAAATAGCGAATTCAAAGGGACTGCCAGCACTACAAGATACAAATCTGAGACAAATGAACCCTCAAAGAATTTAAAAATGGTTGTAAATGTTAATTTAAATATCCTTAATTAATTAGGAACACTATGGAATCTTCTATGAATTCAAAACCATGCAATGAAGTATAATAAAAATGCAAAATTTTGAGCTTTACTTAAATTTTTTGAGATAGTCCGTACATCCACTACTTCTCTTGATTGTATCTCATACCATGATTATCCATAGTATTAATAACTCCTACCCCAACTATCCCAACTAATTTGGATCAGTTGGATGTCTTAGTTAGGCTTAAAACATCCTATATCCATTTTCCCACCTAATTACAACTAGTCGTTGGATTTCAAAATTTTGAATTTCCAACTTACAAATTATTGCATATTTTATCTAATTGATTCATAAAACTTTATTATTAGATCCTTATGACCTTATTAACCATTTAGAAACCCCTAAGGACCTAATCTAATTGATTGTAACAATTAAGGTTCTTGTTACATCATTGTGATCCTAAGGTCCTTACCAAGCCCTTTAGGATTCATTACATCTATTGACCTTAAAGGCCATAATAGGTTCCTATTGGAAAGTTGACTCCTAGAGGATGCATGACTTATTTTGTGTTGTCATCATGGCAAAAAATTCATATTAAATTTCTGTCAAAGATAACTTAGAAGATAAAATGACTAAGTATGGAAACAGGGTAGACAGAAATATACAACGATTAGCACATCAGCGCACGTGCAAGACATCGAATCAGAGTATGCGCATTTAGATATATATAATATGTGATGTCTAAATACTAAGTCCAGACACACATGGTATGGCATGATAGTATGGAGAAGTTACAGACAGATCAGTACATCAGCAGTCCAGAAGACAGAGCATGGAAGTCGACTAGTGTTTTGATCAGCGTGAATTATTTTGTTATGAAATGGCCAAGCGCCTTTGATTATATGTTTGTAATGATGTAATTAGTATTTTTGTACACATGCTTAAGCCGACTTGCTTGGAAGTGTTGTGTATTATGTTTTAGGTCCGACCATAAGTCTTATTTTGGGTCGCATCTATTTGGGTATGAACATATAAATATGTAATGTAAAGTTATGTTACAAGTGTCAATTAATATGGAAGAGAAAGATATAGAAGAGTAGTATGATGAAGTTAGTATGAGATAAAGCTCTTTAAGAGAGTAAGAGCATTCGCGCATACACGGAACTGAACAGACAGCATTGTCATCATAGAAGTTCACTTTTAATATAGTGTATATCAACTATCAAAAGGTTGTAGCCTTCATCTTATTGGGAAGTGAGCCATATACCTTTAACAAGGTTTTGTAAAAGACTCCTAACAGGGTCAAACCTTTAACAAGGTCATTGTACTTGCATTTTAAAGACTGCTTCTAATAGGGCAAAGGAACTTTAACAGGTTCACTATACTAGTACAATATTTGTGGGTTCTAATTCCCACCGGGGTTTTCCTCTGATCAAGGTTTCCCCGTAATCATATCATGTGTTATGATTTCTTATGTTAATATTCATTAAATGTATGTTTGATTTATGTTTAAGTTGTTGAAAAGTAATAAGTAGACAAACACTGATTCACCCNCCCCCCCCCCCCCCCCTCTCAGTGTTTCTAACAATTGGTATCAGAGCTTTGGTCCTCTGAAAGAAATTTTAACCACCTGAAGAGATCATGGACTCAAGAGAAGCAAAACATTTGAAAAAGAATCATGAAGCAGCTCTTGAAGATCTAGACAGATCTGAAAAAGAAAATGAAGAACTTAGACTAAAAATTGATGGCTCACAAATGCTTATCAAGAAATTGTGAAAAGATTTGAAAGATTGTTCTACAAGTGATTTAGGGAAAATAGTCAAAAAGCTCAATGAAGAGAATATGTCTCTGAAAGATAAAATGGAAAATCTAGATGAACAACTAACAGACAGTCAAATTGCTATTGAAGAAAAGATCAAAGAAAGCAAACAAATAGAAGATGAACTCTTGAAAGCAAACATGAAAGTCTTGGAATTAGAGAACATAAAGAAGAAGATGG
>MU224522.1:4019813-4034383 GCA_018584345.1 Thuja plicata | reverse complement strand
ACATTAAATTGATTTAAAGAATTATGCCAAACAGTAACAGGGTCGTTTGGACATAACTCGAGGGTATGATCACACTTAGGGCAAATAGGGTCTACAGTTACGACAGACCAAAATTAGGTGGTTACAGGTGTTAGCTCTCTAAAAATAAAATTTCTGATATACAAAACCTTACCAATCACAGGTTCCCAAAGCTTGTATCCTTTCACACCAACACTGTAGCCAATGAAGATACATTTTACAACCTTGTTTTCCAACTTAGATCTTCTCTCCTTAGGCACATGTGCATAAGCTTCACAACTAAGAACACGAAGATGTCCAACTAAAGGATTCTTGCCAGACCACACCTCCATGGGTGTCTAACCAACAAGAGCTTATGTAGGAGATCTGTTAACCAGATAGCAAGCAGTGGCCATAGCTTCAGCCCAAAACCTTTGTTCGAGGCCAGCTCCACTAAGCATACTCCTAGCCTTCTCCATCAATGTCATGTTCATTCTTTCTGCAACTCTATTTTGATGTGGGGTATAAGGAGTTTTCTTATGCCTCTCGATCCCTCATTCTTTATAGAACTGTTCAAACTCTACCGAACAAAACTCACCACCATTGTCAGCTCTCACACACTTAATTCTTTTACCAGTCTGATTCTCTACAAGAGCTTTAAATTCCTTGAACCGACTGAAAACATGTGTCTTGCTTTTAAGGAAATAAATCCATGTCCTTCTACTATAATCATCTATAAAAGATACAAAATATATAGATTTGGAGAGTGAAGGAACTTTAAAAGGACCAAACACATCTGAATGGATAAGATCCAAAATACTAGAATACTAGTGAGAACTGGAGTAAAACTGAACATGATTTTGCTTACCATAAACACAGTGTTTACAGAATTCAAACTCGAGATTACAATCATTTATCCCCTCAATGAGGTTTTTATTTTTTAGGGTTCTAAGACCCTTCTCACCATTGTGGCCAAATCTCATATGCCACAGCATTGTCTTTTCTGCAGGAAGTTTTCTTTCCAAAGTGTTAGCACCCTTAGGTACACTTGCTACACTACCATTGAAACCCATTACCACACACTTCTTCACTGCTGGTTCAGATGGTGGAGATGAAGTGGCTACTCCTCTCTTCCTTGAGATAGAAGAAATATTGCACTGTGAAGTGCAAGCATCCAGCTAAAATAGGGTACCTCTCCTAGTACCTTTTGCAAGCACCATAGATCCTCTAATCATCTTGCATCCTTCTTTTGAAAAAACAACTTGCACACCTGCATCATTCAGCATACTTACAGATAATAGGTTTCATGCCAAACCTGGTATGTGCATTACCCTGTTGATCCCATTTACTTGTCCATCAGGGAATCTGATAGTGAATCTTCCTCATCCAACTATCTCTACGTGAGAATCATCACCCAAGTACACCTTTCCACCATAGAACTACTTGTACTTTGAGAACCAACTTTGATGAGAGGTCATGTGAAAAGAAGCACCCGATTCAATAAGCCACACATCATCAAATGCATGAGTGGCCAAGGCTGCGAAAAAATCATCGCCATCTTCTTGAGATTTTTTAGAATCTGAATCTGGGATTTTCTTCTTCTTCTTTGGCTCTTTATAGTCCTTACAGAAGTTCCCTGACTTTCCACAGTTCCAACATGTTACCTTAGACTTTCCAGGAGTCGCATATTTCCCACAAGATTTGGATCTACCCTTTTCAGACTTATTGTCATTTTTGTTTCCTCTCTCTTTGGATCTACCATGAACAACAAGGGATTCCTTGGTTGAATCAGAAGTCTTTCTTCGCATCTCTTTAGATAACAGTGAAGACACCACATCATCCATTTGGAAGTGACAATAGTACTCCCAAGGGCCATCACAAGATTGTCCCATGAATCTGGCAAGGAACATAGCAGGGTCATACATCGATCCTCCTCCTCCAACTTGACACCAGTTGATTTCAACTATGCAATTAGCATGTTAAATGTGTATAGGTGATCTGTAATGGATCCTCCTTCCTCCATTCTCAAAGAATATAGATTCTTTCTTAGGAACAATCTGTTCACCAAGGACTTGGCCTGATACACAGACCCAAGCCGTGTCCACAATTTGTTAGCGGTCTTCTCATCGAGAACATTCAGGAGAATAGAATCTGCTAGATAGAGTCTAATGAGACCCTTAGCTTTCCGATCCTTGAGATCCCAATCTTCTTGAGGCATGTTTACTAGTTTAATATCATTATCAACCGCCTCGCATACATCACGATCTATGAGCATGTCTTCCATCTTGAGTTCCCACAACTCAAAGTTTGTGCCATTGAACTTTTCCACCTCCATTCTACTGTATGAAGAACCTTCCATCTCTTCCTGCAATAAGGTTATGAATACTCTACAAAAAATACTCCCACTAAACTAGAGATCACCTCAAAAAACCCGTACCCTAACAAATAGAACCAAAACTGGCCAGGCTCTGATACCAACTGAAAGGAAACTAAGTGTGCAAAAAATAGTTCCCTATGCTAAACTCCTCAAAAGAGGATCGTTCAAATTCAGATTTAACCCTTATCAATTATAGAATGATAATAGAATAACATGCATACATAGAAAAATGAGAATGACACAATGATTTACCCTGGGGAAAACCTTTGGGTAAAAAACCCCAGCACTCCAAAACCTGCACAATGTATTAATCAAAACTATTATTGTTTACAATACACTTGCAATGCAAGTTCTTTCAGGAGATAATCAACACTTGAAGACAAATTCGGTAGCATAAAAACATTCCAACAATACACTAACTTCTCACTCAGATTTGCAACCCTAAAAAATACTTATATCATGTGCTTCCCTTTTTAGGGCAACTTCAAAAGGTGACTATATTAGGGTTTTACCATTCTCTGAGAAAAAAACATCAAATGTACGGAAATATAAAAGGTTGAGACACTTTATTCCTAACATTCTCCCACTTGTTGAATACCTTGTAAGAGCCAAAGAAAATAACATGATTTAATTGCTATAGGTCGAGAGGCCCATAGACTTTGAACACCATCTGAACTTCTCTATGCCTACAGGTGTTGTCAATGCATCTGCAACATCCTTTACTATATCTACCTTCTCCAAACTTACCTTTCCATCCTCTACCATATCTCTCACAAAGTGAAACCGCACATCAATGTGCTTGGTTCTGGCATGAAAAGTTGGATTCTTCGCAAGGAAAATAGCACTCTGACTGTCACAACAAATTGTAATCTATTCTTCATCAACACCAACATCTGAACATAGTCTCTTAAGACAAATGGCTTCCTTACAAGCATGAGTAGCTTCCATGTACTCTGCTTCTATCATGGACAAAGTGACCATAGGTTGTTGCTTACTCATCCAACTGATGGCACCACCAAACATAGTGAACACATAGGCACTGGTGGATCTCCTGCTATTAATGTCACCTGCCCAATCTGAATCCACAAACCCGTGAATACAAACTAAATGCGGAGCTCTAGAAGAGTTTCCATGATAGCATATGGAATAATTTGATGTATTAATGACTGTCATAGGAATTCATCATAACCATTTCAGTCATGATTACCTTACACATTTTCCAAAGTGACGACATTTGGAAAATATCCAATGTAAGGAAATATACAAGGTTGAGACACATTATTCCTAATAGATTATTGGAATATTTTTTAGGCCACTAATTCAACCCCCCCCCCCCCCCCCTCAGTTATTACTAACAATTGGTATCAGAGCTTGTGTGCTTAGAAAGGGAGTTTAACAGCTCAAGCAAAAGATCACACGATGAACAAACAAGATGCACCCAAGTTGAATAAAGATAACTTTGCATCATGGCAAAGACAAATAAGACTCCACCTATCAAGTATTTGAAATGACATTTTTCAACACTTAGATACTGAATATGTGCTACCTACAGGACCTCATACTCTTGAGCAACTAAGACTTAAGCATGAGCATAACTGCATGATGATAGAACTTGCATCATCACTCTCTGATGCTAAGTTTGAAGATGTCAAAACCTACACCTCTGCAAAGAAAATGTGGGATAAGTTGAAGCTTGTACATGGAGGAGATTCTAATGTACTAAGAGTAAAGGTTGAAAGCCTAAGAGGGAGGTTTGATGACCTAAGGATGAAAGAAGGAGAAAACATTACTAAGTATAGCAGCAGAATAAAAGAGGTATTAAATGTTATCCGGGGAGTTGGAGGTACACTTGAAGAGGAGATAGTGGTAAGAAAAATATTAAGAACCTTATTGCATGTTTACGCTATTAGAGTTTCTGCTATTCAAGAAATGAGAGCAGTTGCAAACAATACTCTTACTCTAGATAGTCTAATTGGTAGACTAATTTCATTTGAGATGAATAACTTTGACAATAGTGTCTTACCATCCATAGAATCTACATTCAAATCTTCTCTAAAGATAAGTAACTCAAGTCATAGACATGCTGTTAGAAATGATAGTGACAGTTACAATGAGGATCAAGAACTTGATGAAATTGAAGCACTTATGGCTAGAAGATTGCAGAAAGGCAAAGGTAGATACAAAGGTAAATTACCACTTGTATGTTTAAATTGTGAAGAGGTTGGACACTTTTCTGCAAGATGTCCAAACCAATGAAAAGATGACAAAGGAAATGACAGATCATTTGAGAAGAAGTTTGACAAAGGTGAAAATAGAGACTACCGGAGCAACCGATAATCTAACAAGAGAGATACCCAAGACTAAAAGGACAAAGGAAAGAAATCTTGTTACCTTGCTGAGAGAAGAGCTGATGACACTGACACTAAATCAGAAGAAGACATCGAGATGGTATTTTTAGCCATGAAGGATGATTCAGATGAAGATGAAGAAAGGTATGTAGAAACTACACTCATATCTAAAGTTAGTAAAAATGAAGTCTAGATCATAGATAGTGGCTGCACTCACCATATGACTAGTGATAAACAAGAGTTTGAGACTTTTGAATACTATAATGGTAGTTTAGTAAGAAGGGGTAATGATACACCTTTTCCAGTTGAAGGTAAAGGACCCATAATGCTAAATAACCTGATAAAATGTGAAAATGCTTATTGGGTTAAAGGACTGAATTACAATTTGTTAAGTGTTTCTCAGTTGAACAATGCAAGTCACAAAGTAGCATTTGAAAATAAGAAGGCAAAGATCTATAATGAATTAGGAAGGTTTATTGGTATCGGTGAGCAGACAAAAGGTAACCTTTTCTATCTCGATGACACTAACACCGCTTTTTTGATGGCTAGAAATGAAGACTTATGGTTGTGGCACAAAATATTGTGTCATGTGAACTTTGACAACATGATAAAGATAAGCAACAAAAAGAATGTCAGAGGCTTACCGATGATGACTAAGCCCGAGTATATCATGTGCAATAATTATCAAAAAGGTAAGATGACAAAGTCTAGTTTCAAGAGAAAAACCCATACATCTATTGCAATTCTAGAATTAGTCTATACAGATCTATGTGGACCGATGAGGACAAACAGCTACTATGGAGATAGGTATTTCATTCTCTTTGTTGATATTTTTCTAGAATGATGACAGTCATGTTTTTAAAAGATAAATCAGAAGCATTTAAGATGTTCAAATGATACAAAGCAATGGTAGAAAAACAAAGTGAAAAGAAATTGAAATGCTTAAGGTCAAATAGAGGAGGGGAATTTACTTATGAAGAAATCACTGACTATTGCAATGAGCATGGAATTAAGAGACAGGTTTCTACACTAAGGACACCATAGCAAAATGGAATTTCTGAGAGCAGAAACAGATCAATTGTTGATTTTGCAAGAACATTGATGATTGAGAAAAGAATCACTCAAACTTTATGGAGGGAAGCTGTCAGTACTATTGTCTATACACTAAATAGAGTACAATTGAAGAAGGACACAAAGAAGACACCTTATGAGCTTTGGTATGGTCATACACCCAATGTAAGTTACTTATGAATGTTTGGTAGTCAATGTTATATATTGAAGGATGATAGAAATGGAAAACTTGACTACAAAAGTGAAGAAGGTATCTTCCTAGGGTATTCAACCAAAAGAAAGGCCTATAAATGTCTAAACAAGTCATCTAAAAAAATCATTGAAAGTGCAAATGTGAAAATAGATGAATTTGCAGAAAAGAATGATAAGGAAAGCAAAAAGTAACTAGAGGAATACAATAGGTTTGTTTATACAGAACTTGACACTCTACCCGAGCAACAGTGTGTCACTCCCGAGCATCAGAACATTGCACCCAAGCATCAGGCTACAATTATTGATGATTAGGATAATACTTAAGATGATGTTCCAAACAATGGAGATGAAAATGAAGGTGAAGAATATAATCATAATGATGAACACAAAGCTAAACCTAAACTTGCCAAGTAAGTCAGAAGAAATCATCCACAAGATCAAATCATAGGAGACAAGAAGGCTAGAACAAGAACAAGAAGTAAGTCACTTAACACCAGATGTTTACTTTGTTATTTTGAGCCTAAGTTTGTTTACAATGCACTTGAGAATGAAGAATGGGTAAGTGCTATGAATGAAGAGATAGAATAGATTGAGAAGAAAAATACATGGACACTAGTACAGAGACCAGATGACAAGAATGTCATCATTACCAAATGGATATTCAGAAACAAGTTGAATGAGAATGGATAAGTCACTAGAAACAAAGCAAGATTAGTATGCAAGGGATATGCACAAGAATAAGGTATTGATTATGGTGAAAAATTTGCACCCATTTCTAGACTAGAAGGAGTTAGAATATTACTTTCTTATGTTAAATTTAAAGGATTCAAGGTATACCAAATGGATGTCAAATCTGCATTCCTAAATGGAATAATTGAAGAAGAGGTGTACATTGAACAACCAGAAGGGTTTGTTAATCCAGACAAGAGAAACATGGTATGTAGACTACACAAAGCCTTGTATGGATTGAAACAAGAACCTAGAGCCTGGTATGAAAGACTTCACTCATATCTCATTAGCATAAAATTTGTTAGAACAAGTGAAAATAGCAATCTATAATTAAAAAAAGATACCGATGGTAATATTCTGATTGCTAAAAATTTTGTTGATGATATCATTTTTGGAGGGAATGAATTTGTATGCAGATTTATTGTTAATGAATGAGCAAGGAATTTGAAATGTCTATGTTTGGAGATATTAAATTCTTTCTTGGTCTACAGATTCTTCAACAAGATGCATGCATTTACATCACTCAGTCCAAATACATCAAGGAAGTGCTATAGATATTCAAGATGGAAGACTCCAAACCACTTGGAACACCTATGGCCACTGGATGCAAGCTGGAAAAGGAAGACAAGAAAAATGAGGTAAATCAGACATTATATAGATCAATGATTGGAAAAATGATGTATGTTGTTCACACCATACCAGATATAGCACATGTAGTGGGAATTATTGCAAGATTCTCTGCTAATCCCAAAGAATCACATATGACTGGTGTAAAAATAATTCTAAGATATCTGAAGAACACCAAGGACTATGGCTTATGGTACAAAAGAGAAGGAAAATTTGAGCTACAAGTCTATACAGATATTGATTGGGCTGCAAACATTGATGCCTGAAAGAGCACAACGGGAGGAGCATTCTTCATGGGTGACAGACTTGTCACATGGATAAGCAAGAAGCAAGGATGCATCTCTTAGTCTACTGTAGAAGCAGAGTATGTGGCTGCTGCTACAAATTTCTCTAATATTACATGGATCAAACAATTGTTGGAAGGTATGAATATGAAGATTCTTGAACTAGTAACTATTTACTATGATAATACTAGTGCAATAAACATTTCTAAGAATCCAGTCATGCATGCTAAGACTAAGCATATTTCTATCAAGTATCACTATCTAAGAGAATAGGTGCAAGAAAAAGAAGTAACACTAGAATATGTTCAATCAAAGGAATAGTTAGCTAACATATTCACCAAGCCATTACTGAAGGATACATTTGAGTATCTAAGACAGAGACTAGGGGTTCAACCCTTGTCTATCAGTCAGTAATCTGACTAGGATTTTGCATTAGCCTATACCAATTCTAAAGATCATTCATATTGATGCAAACACTGAGATGGACAACAACAGATACACCTGTACATTGAAAGGTACCAATCTACACCAAAAACTAGTGACATTGTATGGTTGATGGGTAGGGAAATTCAAGGAATATATTATGCAAAGGGATGGAACATGATATAGATGATAAATTAAAGAGAAGTATTTTTATTTGGCATTGTTTTCAAAGGGAGAAAAATATCTCATTATCATACAAAAGGGAGAATTACCATTAGGGAAAGATGATCTCATTATCAAAAGGAGAGATATGATAAAAGGAGAAATTATATCATTATCCATGAAGAGAAGTTCTTGAGAATCAGAAAGGAAGAGTTAATCAATATTCTAAGGGAGAGAAATTGATTACACATGAAATATCCATCTAAGGGAGAGAAGTAACAAAGGGAGAGAGTTCAGACAAAGAAAGAATGTTGTCAAAGGAAAAAGAGATTATCAAGAAGAGGAACGGTCAAGGCAGAGCACATATCAGAACAGAGATATCAGATGATACATCTATCCAGTGAAGGAATTAAATATTGAAGACAACCACTCTACATGAAACAAATCTAAGATAATTTTGAGCTTACCGGGAACCAAACATTTGTAATAGTTACATTAGAAAAGATTGATGAAACTGTATATTTCATATTGTATTAGTGATAGTATAGTATAGTATGATAATGTATTATGTTGTCATCAATACCAAAGGGAGAGATTGATGACATGTAAATAATTGAATGTTTGAAGATGTTAAGTTGATAACCAAAATGTAGAAGGATAATTCAAGACATTAAATCAATTAATGGATTGTATTGTCATTGATGTCAACTTGATATAATCTAATCGGTTATAATAAAAGTGTCAAAGACTTCAAAGGATTAGAGAGATAAAGATTATGCTTTATGTAATGCAAAAAAGACAAGTATTCACATTGTGACTTCAAACAGTGATGGTCAATGGAATTCAATGGATAGAGATCACCGACAGCCAAGTCACAGTAATGCCCAAGCAAGAAAATTGACGAGCATAATCACAAGCAAACCCGACGGCCAGAAACATAGTGTAAACCGACGGAGAAGCCTGAGGGAACTGAAGTGTTGACCGACGCTATCAGAGAGTTGAAACTGAAAATAACTGGAGTTCACAAATGACAATATATCTAGCTGGTAGAGCTAAATATAGACTTAACTGGTTGTTATCATTGTTTTTATCTACAAGATAAGCCAGAGATAAGTGATTGATTTAAATTTGATTTGTCTAGTTGGAAAGAAGATCTCAGCGAGATAAAATAGGAATTTTTCTTTAAATTTGATTGGCGAGAATTATGGATCATGCTAAGATCAAGAAAATCAAGAACCTAACAATGGTGATATCATGTCTATAAAGAGACAAATCATTTCATTACAAATTGGTGTGGGGAGAAAAAGAAAAGAGGATGCTGAAGAGAAACTGATGAAGAGAAACTTCATATAGTGTTGGTCAACAAGCTGAGGAAAGAGCTAAAGAATTTTGCAGACACCAAGCAATAGAGAACAGCATCACCAAGCATAATCAAAGTGGAGCAAAGGTATAAATAGAGTTATATTGATTAGAATAGTTTGTGAGATTACAATAGATTTGAAAATCTGCAAGTATAGATGTATATGTGAATGGATCATACTGTTTTAGTTTAACCATTGATATAGAAAGTCTCTTAACCGAGCGGTATTTGAATATCCTTTCTATATTGAGTCACATCTAATGGATTATCAAAAAGTTTGTTCATGAAGATAGAATGAGATTCCAGATACCTATTGACAAGCCAATTGAGTGTTTGATCAAGGATGGTAGCATAGAGATGCCCGATATCAAGTGACAAACTAAAACTTTAAATCCTCTAACAAGGTCACACCTAAAAGTGTGTTTGTAACCTTTAATAGGGTTGGCTCTTCACCGAGCTCACTTCAAAAGAGTGAAAATTTTGGGTTACTAGTCCCAAGTGGTTTTTCCCTTAATAGGGTTTCCACATTAAAAATCCATGTGTCAATGTGTTTATGAGTCATTACTTTAGCGTTTTGCATTACACATAACTTAATTGGATTGATTGGTATACTCTAGATAATTTATTGTATGTCGGTAAATTAACAGACTGCTTTTCGGTAAACATACAGTAGAAGGTTTTACAAAGCATTCCGATCAGTAGTAAATTGATATAAGTATTTGGAGGCATTCATCTTATAGGACTAAAGATAACAAGAGGTTTAATTTTATGGTACTAAGTTTTGAGGGTTGATTATTGGAATATTTTTGAGGCCACTGATTCGCCCACCCCCCCCCCCCCTCTCAANTTCGCCCCCCCCCCCCCCCCCTCTCAATTATTACTAACAATCTCATCTTGAATGTTGTATCTTAACCCACTCATGTACCTAGAAACCTTCTCATCTTCATCTTCCACTCCTCTGATGCTCAAGGCATGAAATTGATCAGTGTAAGTTATGATATCCATATCTCTTTGTTTCAAGTTGTTCCTTCTCATCTTCATTTGAATGGCCAAATCTGATGGTAATAATTGGTTCTTAACTATGGTGTTCATTCTTTCCAAATTTGAGACTTTATTCAAACCTCTTATCACTCTATCATTTTGTATGCTAGTTCACCATGTAAGGGTTGTTCCCCTTAGCCTTGATTTTACTATATTCACTTTATTGTCTTCATTTATGTCTTCTAGATCAAAGTAGTTTTCAAGTGCTTCTATCCATGCAAGCACTTCTTCACTTTTAATCTTTCTTTGGTATATTGGAAAATCAAAACTTGTCTTTACTCCAGTACCTTATATTTCTTTAATCGGCCTTATTAACCTCCTCTCCTCAGGATCATCGTCATGCCTATGTCCTCCATGTACTTCTCTTTCACATATTTCCTCTTCTTCCTCATTGTTTTCTTCATGAACCTCCTCTCCCCTAGGTTCTCTTCTCTCTTTCTCTAATGCATCTATCCTCTCCAGAAATTGAAGTTTCTCTCTTCTCATCTGCCTTTCTTCCCTCTCCTTGGTTGTCTCTAACTCCCTCTTCTCTATTTATTTTTGTTCAAGGGATTCCCTCAACTCTTCAATATCCCTTTTCATTTGGTTCTTTGGTACCATGTTTGAAACTGTCTTTTCTCCCTCCTCAAGGATCTACTACTATAGCTCTGATACATAAATGGGATTTTATGATAGACCATTTTTTTATCTTAGAAAATATGTATTTACAGGGGTAGGATCTCTCATAGTTAATTCATCTCTTTATATACCCATTGTAGAAGGCCAAAAACATTCATCTTAACCATGGGTAAATAAAATATATATATATATATATATATATATATATATATATATATCAATTTTGGGACATTACAACTTCTACAAGTATATTCTTGAAGTGTAATAGTAAACGAAAGAACAATAATATTGTCTAGGAATTGTATTCATCTATGATTTCATTCATTCCCTTTCCTCAAAGAGTCAAAGATAGAAAAAACATTTCCTATGTTGGTGTCAAGAGTAATTACCCCAATAACCGTTGTGTAACATTTTCCTTCAAAAGCAAAGTCATCCACTGATGCAGAGGCTAAAAGGATTTACAAAATCATTAAAGGTGTTTCTTTACCCTAACTCAATCCAAGGTTCTTGATCTCAGAACTAAGGCATCTAACAAGATTAATGACTTCTTAAATTGACAACATCTATTTATCTTATGTAACTCAACACAAAATACATCTTCATCAATCCATATTCCAAATGCTAAACTAGGGAAGATAGGCTAACAAATAGGACTATCCCCAAACATCATAATTGTCTAAACACACCTTTATGAGAAAACATCTTATCTCACAACTAGGATGGATAGAACTTCTTTCCAGTTCAAGGATACTAATGTCCCTTGAAGGTAATACTTAATTGGCCTCCAAAATGATAAAAAAAAATGGAAATTAATTGTATTCAAATAAATAAAACTCTCTACCTGTATTGTCACTATCATGGGATAGTTTGACAATAATATTCAACATAGTGACTCAAAATTACTTAAAAACTATTTCCATGCAATATGAAGGTTCATTTAGGTTTCCTAATTCTCAATTCAACTCCATGAAATCATAGTAAACTTCAATCATAATTGGAACTAATCAAAACTTTTCAATGACTGCAATAGTTTTCAAAATAGTTGGACATGAATCTCATAATTCAAAGTCTTCAAGCACTAAATATCTTTATCATATAGTTTGGAAGGAAAATTTGGACTCTTTTCTACCTAATTCAAATTCAATTATCATTGGATCCTTTCCCATATGTCTGCATTAACAAAAAATATCAATTTACAGTCGTAGTCAGTGAGAATTATGTAGTAGTCACGCGAATACACCAGATACCTCTCCATAGACACCACTTCTTAATATCAAACCTGCACCATGGAAACATTGTATTTTACTTGGACTTGGATAAACACATGAAGGTAGTATTTCATCCATGATTTTGACAAGCACTAATTATCTTGCAACAGCTACACTTAACAAACTAATGTCACAAATAGATGAACTAGATAGCTGACAATGATAAACAAAAACAACAGCTGGAATCAACATTGTAGAGATGGCCAATGGAGGAGAGCGGGGAGAGTGGGAGTGGCCAAATTCAATTTTGAATTTGGGCAGGACTGGTGTGAAGGGTGCAGGGACTTCTGAGCACAACAAGCCAGGTGATGCTAAGGACAAAGGGAAGCAAGGGAAAGATCCTGATGCTGGACTTGCACCTGGGGACCTGGGGGGGACCCAGGTCTGTTGAGTCAGAAGGAAAATAGGAGAGCAACAAAAAGTGGGCATCCCTATTTAGAGTTAAACCTACAGGTAATTAATCTTTACCACTTGTTAAAAACATTTTGAAACCCTCTCAAGGGAGTTTTTCAATAGACATTTCGAACTAGATTATTGATCATACTATTGCAAGAATGAATAACTCTTTGGTTGGGAGATTTTTGTGGGTTAAACCAAACATTGAAGTGGTTAGAGTCTATGCCTCTCAGAAATGGGACATGAAAGGGCAAGTGGAGTGGTGGCTATGACAAAAGGATTCTTGTCTTTTTTCTTCTCATGTGAAGAGTATAGAATTAAAATATTATGCAACAAACCATGGATGATAGGAAAAAATACTCTGGTCCTCCAGAAATGGTGCCCTAATATGTTATTTGAGGAGGAACCAGTTAACCAGGTTTTTGTCTGGGTTAATCTCCACAACCTTCCTCTAGAATATTGAGTGGAGGATATATTTGCGGGGATAGAAAATTCCTTTGGGGAACTTCTATCAATAGATAATGTCACTACTTCAAGGAGCAGGCTCATGTATTCAAGTATATGTGTTGGGATAACACATGACACTGATATGTCAGAGAAAATTAATATACATTCAAAACTGGGATCGTGGGAGAAAAATATTGAATACAAAACCATTCATTTTGCGTGTTTTCATTGTAAGAAAGTTGGACATAGGGCAAAGAAATGTCTGACAAAGGTTATCCAGAGAAAGACTAAGAAATGGGTCCCTGTGGGGAAGGTAAAGAGAGATGGAGGAGAGACTTCAAGAGTAGTTCAACTCAATAAAAAAATGGAAAATATTATGATATCGGAAATTGGTGATGAGAGCATTATCAATGATCAAGTAAATAATGGGGGATTAGAGGGTAGTGAAAGCTATAAAGGTCATCAAGAAAAAGAGGAGGATCAAGTGGAAGAGGGGGAAATTCAGGAAGAAGGATAGCAAGAGATAATAGACACAATGGCAATAGAGGGGGAAGGTAATGAACAACCTAACAGCTATGATGAAGAAAATCAACTTGAATGGAGTTCAGAGACAATAATTCAAAAATTGGAAGAGGAAATAGAAGGGAAAGATGCCCAATAGTGCACTGTCTTAGGTCAAAAAATCTCAGACTATTCTCATAAAACACCCCAGGGGGTAAGAAAAATTGTATTTGACACTAAAACACCTAATTGGGGTGATTCAATAGATATTAACCAAGCCCTTTTGGGGGAACAGAGTGACCTGGAAGATGGGAAAGAGATCAATGGGGAGAAGGGAAAATCAAAGAAAGAAAAGGAAATACCATGCAGAACAATAGCAACAAGGAGCAGCAGAAATGGGGAGATGGGATGAATTTTATCTTTACTAGGGTGACCGTCGAATCAGAAATTAAGAGTCAAGGAGACTAAGAAGAACATAGCAGATAGAAGCCAGGGTACCATCCTGGAGGTGGGTGTCTATGCTGGAAACCTACCTGTTGGGAGCACGCTCAGACATGCAAACGTTAGAAGATATAAACCATTTAATCTACATTAACATGTCTAAAGCATACTCTAAAAACAACAATAGCTTCCACCATGACCTCCGATGAGCTGAACAAGGGCACCCAAAGCCTTGTTGATTTTCTCTTAGAGAGGTTTGTGGGTGTGCTCTCCCAACACAATATGTAA
>MU224522.1:3986336-3998940 GCA_018584345.1 Thuja plicata | reverse complement strand
GGGGTTTTAGCTAATAATCATTTGAGATTTAGGAATTAAATGTAATTGTCAGATTTATGCAAATTTGGGTTTTCTGCATTTGAAACTCAGTCAATTAAAGTCAATTAGGCGAAGAATTTTCCTAGTACAATAGGACTTCGAAGATAAGAAAATGCACCAAAATTGATTAGATTGTTAGGTGCCAATTTTGGGGTGTTACAATACCCTCTTACAATAATTCATTAGGTCGGCCATTTAAGCTTTCCTAATACAAAAATAATTAACTAGGTCAGACAATTAAGGCTTTCCAATATATAAATAATTATTTAACCCCTTTCTAAGATACACATAGCACCTATAACAAGTAAACATCATTTACAATCCATCAATTATGCTTCCAGATTTGCAATCCATGCTCACAATTCATTTTACACTCTGCATGTCTGAAGTTGGCCAACAATTAGGTCTTCTTCAAAATACACGCCACAATTGAAGTCACCAGTAACCAAACAACAATCAAACTCAACACATTATTCCAATATATTTTAGCTATCCACCAGTAAGCTTGCATCACTTGAAGTATCTTTTCCAAAAAGATATACCAAAAACACATAGACCTGCTCTGTCCAGAATCACAGTTACTGTCCAGAAACTAGTCTTCACCAAATCAACTGTAACATCCACAATATGCAACATAAATCCAAGAAACCTTAGAAATATGGTCAACACACATCCTTATGCATAAGTCCAACTTCAATCATTTTGAATCATCTGTATAGTGTCCCTACACTTCTTCTAGTCAAGTAACCAGTCTGTCCTCTCCACAGAAATATATGTTGACATCAGTGACAAAACATGAATATCAAAAGCATGATCAGTAACCAAAATTGATATCATCCAACAATCTACCCCTTTGGCATTGATAGAAACATATGGGAAAATCCATATGCATCAACCCAAAAGTACTCTCTCTTAATACAATCTTCTTAATATCCTCAACACAAATCTCTCAAAATAGTAGGGATTTTCACATAGATTATTTCCCCCTTTGGTAGCAATGGCAAAGGGTGCCATAACTCATTTGAAGTCTTCTGTAATGTGTAGCTTTTTTAAATCTTCATGTCCATCAACTAGGTGCAAGATCACCCAAATGTATTCCATAGTATTCTCCTACGATTAATCCCCCTAAGGAGTAGATCCATACATCAAGTCCAGAGAATGATATAGCTTTGAGATCCAGTGGACTGATGCATATCTGCATCATTTAATTACCACTGGGAGGGGCCACCACACCAAGCATGCCTCTAAGATATTCAAAAACATATTTTGGCAAAGGTTTAGTAAATATATTTTCTATATGTTCCTTTGTGCTGATATACTCCAGTTTAATCTCTTTATCTGCTACCTTCTCCCTCAATAAATGATACTTAATAGAAATATGTTTAGTCTTTGAATGCATTATAGGATTCTTTGACATATTCATTGTGCTAGTGTTATCACAATGGATAACCACTGGCTCTTTGAGAATTATTCCAATGTCTTTCACCATTTGTTTCATCCAAATAACTTGTGTACAGTTTATTGCATCAGCAACATACTCTGACTCAGCAGTAGATTGAGCAATACAGTTCTGCTTCTTGCTCAACCAAGAAACCAATCTTTTTCCAAGAAAAAATGCACCACCACTTGTACTCTTCTTCTCATCCACATTACCTACCCAATCAACATCAGTATAAGCCTGCAAAGTAAAATCTTCTGATTTTTCATACCACAATCCATATTCTATTGTCCCTTTCAAATATCTGAAAATTATTTTTACAACAACAAAATGTGTCTCTTTAGGATCTGCCTGATATCTAGCCACAATTTCAATTGCATTGGTAATATCTAGTCTAGTGTGAGTTAGATATTGTAGACCTCCAATCATCGATTTGTACTTAGTCTGAACAACACTTTGAGTCTCATCACTATTAGTTAGTTTGTTTCCAGTCACCATAGGTGTCCCAATAGGTTTACAATCTTCCATTCTAAACTTTTTCAACATTTCCTTAAGATACTTGGTCTGAGATATAAAAATGACATTCTTACTCTGATTAATTTGCAAACCAAGAAAAAATTTCATCTCACCAATTTTTGACATCTCAAATTCATTTTCCATTTCTTTAGAAAACTTCTTACTCATCTTGTCATTGCCTCCAAAAATGATATCATCAACGAAAACTTCTATAATCAAGATTTTATCTTCATCAGTTCTCAAATATAAATTATTGTCTGCATTAACTTTTCTAAAACCAAGATGAACTATATATTTGTCCAGTCTTTCATAAAATGCTCTTGGTGCATGTTTCAATCCATATAGTGCCTTCTTCAACCTGCAAACCATGTTTCCATCATCTGTCAAAGGAAAACCATCAGGTTTCTCAATGTAAACTTCTTCCTCTAGATCACCATTCAAGAATGTTGACTTCACATCCATCTGATAAACCTTAAAGTCTTTATATGCAGCATAAGCAAGAAATAGTCTCACAGCCTCCAATCTAGCAACAGGAGCAAATGTTTCTTCATAGTATATGCCTTCTTATTGTGAATAGCCTTTACATACCAGTCTTGCCTTGTTTCTTACCATTGTTCCTTCCCCGTCCATCTTATTTCTGAAAACCCATTTAGTACCAGTCACATTCTTGTTCTTAGGTCTTGGAACCAATTCCCAAGTATTGTTTTTCTTTATCTATTCAATTTATTCCATTTCTTTAGTCCAAGATTCATTTCTACATGCTTCATCAGTAGTCTTTGATTCAACTTGAGAAATCAAACAGATCTCATCTCGAACTCTAGATCTAGTCATCATGCCTTTATTTGCATCACCAATAATTTGATCTTCAAGATGCTTCTTTTTAACATACCTTGGTGTCTTCAGTGTTTTAGTAGCTTCAATCTGTTCATCTTCAATCTCATTGTCAATCATCAAAGATTCTTCAGGTTCAGCAGTAACCTCTTTCACTTCTGTAATTTGACCACAATCATACAATCTTTCCTGAATCTGAAACTTTTCATCTATCCTCACATTGGTGCTTTCAATCAATTTTCTCAATCTCATAATGAAACATTTATATGCTTTACTCTTAGTGGAATAACCAAGAAATATTCCTTCATCACTTCTATCATCAAACTTGCCTATCTCATCATCTCTCTTGATATAACATTACTAACAAATATTCTAAAATATTTTACAGTAGGTGTATGATCAAACCATAATTCATAAGGAATCTTACTTGTACCTTCTCTAATCTGAATTTTTTTTAGTGTGTACACAATAGTCCCAACTGCTTCTCTCCAGTGAACATGTGACACATTTCCTTCCAGCAACATAGTCCTTGTAGCATCTAATATAGTTATGTTGTTTCTTCACTCTGCTATCCCATTCTGTTGTGGAGTTCTAGGGGCTGATGTCTATCTGAATGTTCCATGTTCTTCACAATATGTATTGAATAACTCTGATTTAAACTCTCCTTCTATGTCTGATCTCAAACACTTTATCTTTAAACCAGATTCATTCTCAACTTTTTCTTTAAATAACTTGAATTTGTCAAATGCTTCAGATTTCTCTCTTAATTATGTAACCCACGTCATTATAGAAAAGTCATCAATAAATAGTATAAAGTACCTTTCACCATAGTATGATATTGTTTGTGTATGACCACACAGATCTGTATGTACCAAATCCAACTTCCCTTTTGTTGAATAAGATTTTCTTTTAAAAGTGCTTCTAGTCTACTTCCCCATAACACACTCTCTACACATAGTGTTAGATGGCTTTACAATCTAACCAACTGTCATCAACCTTTGCAATAAAACAAGAAGCTTCAGATGTGTTCAATTCAAATACATTACCTCTAGATTTAGTACCAGTTACGATCAAGTCTCCTGCTTTACTTCTGATAGAGAATTTCCCATCAATGAATTTAAATTTATAACCCTTGTCTACTAGTTGTCCAACACTCAACAAATTATGCTTAAGTCCATAAACAAGTAATACATTGTCAGTGTTAGTCTTTCCATCCAAATAAATTGATCCAACTCCAATAATAAGTTTAGGATTATTGTCACGAAATCTGACAACACCACCATCATGTCTTTTCAAACTCACAAATTTTTTTGTATCTCCAGTCATATAATGTGAACAACCACTGTCTATAACCCATTCAGATTTCTTTTCAACTTGGGATACTAAGGCTTTTTCTTCATGCATAGGTTCATCATCCTTAATAGAAATAAATCCAATTTTATCATAGTCACCATCATCATCATCAGATATACCCTCACTAGCATAATAACATTCCTTGTCTTTTGAATATTTAGACTTGAAAAACTTAGTTTTGTGCTTTGGAACTCTTGTAGGACATCTAGATGCAAAATGACCAATCTTATTAAATGAAAAACATTTCAAAGTTAATTTGCCTTCAAACTTTCCCTTACCTCTCTTTTCTCTTCTAGCAATCAGTGCCACAACTTCATCTAGCTTTCTTTCTTCTTCATGTATATGTTCCCATTCATCTGCATAGGCTCCAAGTTCTTCCCTTAGGTCATTACTGCTGGTGCTAGCATTTCTAGATAAGGTATTTTTGTTCTTGTGCACGGTTGCCTTGAATGCTGACTCAACTTTAGGTAAAGTGTCTCCCAATTCTGCAGCCTCAAATGTAGTTAGCTTTCCAATCAATATCTCTTTGGTAAATTTTGGTGTCAAAGGTATAATATCCTCTATAGCCTGTACTTTGTTTCTATATGCAGGTGTCAAAGATCTGACTATCATCGCAATCACTTCTTCCTCACTGTAAGTACCTCTAGAGTTTCTAATACCAGGAACCACTTCAGTAATTCTATGTCTATATGCCCTAATGTTCTCATCTTCTCTCATCTTTAGTGATTTCATATTTGTCTTCCAGTTTTGTATCTTTTCCTGCTTAGTAAACTTGTCTCCAATATATAATGCTTCTAGTCTTGACCAAATATTATGTGCATAATCCAAGTCCTTTACTTCATTGAATTCTCTTTTTGAAAGTGTGTTGATCAAAGATTCCCTTGCAACCATATTACATGAAAATAAATTCTTATGATCTTCAGTAACCTTCTCTAACTCATCCTCATTCGCTATCTTTTCATTCTTCTTTGTGATCATCCAGTAATCAATTCCCAAACATAGCAAATGTGTTTTCATCTTGTTCTGCCAACTGTCAAAGTTTTCAGGATCAAACTTTAGACTATCCTTCCTATAGTAAGTCATCTTTAGGATCACCTCAAGCTATTAAACTTTCTCTCTAAGTACCACAAGCTCTAATACCAATTGTTAGGAATAATAGTCCACAAGACAACTGAGAGGGGGGTGAATCAGTTGTGATATAGATTATTAAACTTTAAACTTTATAAACCAAATCTGCAAATGTAAATGATAACATAGTAAATGCCAACACCATAACACAATATTTTTTTGAGGAAACCCTATTAAAGGTAAAACCCCGGGGGGAATTAACACCCACAAATAATGTACTGAGAGTATAGTATCCTTGTTAAAATATTTAGCCCTGTTAGGAGAGACCCTGTTAGGAGTCAAAAGAAATAGTAGGCTCACTGCCAAGGCACACTGCCCAAAGAAGGTTAAAGCTACCCTCAAGGATTCACAATCCAAACAAGTGTATAAATAAAATACACAATCCAGTGACCTATCTAATAGCAATTGTCTTTGCTTGGTCAGTTCCTATGAAGTACTCTTCTCATAAACTCTTCTCTACATCCAGCATCCAAACAATCCTCATAGCTTTCACTTCTTCTACTTTTCAATCTCTATCACATCTTTTCAAAATAAAATATCACTCATATATACCCTCTTACAATAATTCACTAGGTCGGCTAGTTAAGCTTTCCTAATACACAAATAATTAACTAGGTTGGCATATTAAGGCTTTCCAATATACAAATAATTATTTAACCCCTTGCTAAGATACACACGATACCTATAACAAGTAAACATCATTTACAATCCATCAATTATGCTTCCAGATCTGCAATCCATGCTCAAAATTCATTTTATAGGCTACATGTATGTAGTCAGCCAGCAACTAGGTCTTCTTCATAATACACGCCACAGTTGACGTCGCCAGTAACCAAACAACAATCAAACTCAACCCATTATTCCAACATATGTCGGCTATCCACCAGTAATCTTGCATCATCTGAAATATCTTTGCCAAAAAGATATACCAGAAACACAAAGACCTGCTCTGTCCATAATCACAGTTACAGTCTAGAAACCAGTCTTCACCAAATCAACTATAACATCCACAATGTGCAACATAAAGCCAAGCGACCTTAGGAATAAGGTCAACACACATCCTTCTGCATAAGTCCAACTTCAATCATTCTGAATCATACATGCAGTTGTAACACCCCAAAATTGGCATCTTGCAATCCTAACCAATTTTGTTGCATTTGTCATTCTTCTGAATCATCAAAGTCCTATTGTACTAGGTAATTCTGAGTTTTGACTGACTCTACTCGACCTAAGTGTCAAATGCAAAAAATCCTAAATCTGCATTAATCATATCATTATATTTAATTCCTAAAATATCAATTAGCTAAATAAACCCTATGATCAAATTAATTTAATTATAAAGTCCTAGCACTTTAATTAAATTAAATTCAGCCCTTTTAGCTAAAACACATAAAAAGGAATTAAATAATATTTAATTATTTAATAAATATCCTCATTTCAATAATTGAATTTAATTATTCAAATAATTGAGAAAATACATTTATGAGGTCATATTCTATTTATTTAATTAAATATTCTCTCAAAAATCTTCTCTCCAGTTCAGAAATGGAAACTTTGAATTAACTGTGCTTTAAAGAGAAAGAAAATAGTTAAAATAAAAAAGAAAACAGTTAAAAACAAAGAGAAAAATAGTTCATAGAACTTGCTAATCTGAACTGGCTTTTTTATCTGTTTTAATTCAAAAGGAAACTTTCTATTCAGACCAGACTCTCAGGCTATAAAAGAACTCCCATTTCTCATTCAAGGATATGCATTTTTAGAATAACAAATTGCTGCTGCATTTTAGCTCATAATCTCATTTTCAATTAAGCTCATTTGCAATAGAATAGCTTCATTTTCTTAGATTAATCTCATATTTCTTATCATGTCTTAGTTTAATTTCATTAGATTAATCTTGCATCTTTCATGTTCTTAGATTAATCTTGCATTGCATTCATGGAGAAAAATCCTTCATTCTTGGATTGGTCTAGGTTGTGAGACTCTTGTTTTGAGAGCCATTTAAAACCCTGTCTAGATAGAAGGCAACAGGTTGAATCATATAGGCATGTAGGATGAATAACTCATATTCACTTCTGTATGTAGCTGATGAACAAGGACTATGTTGAAGTGTATGGTTGAATAACAAGACCACATTTAACATATATATTTTTGGCGCCCACCGTGGGGCAAAAAATCTATTTCTGTCATCACATTTGAATTAGTTTTGAAAATATTGGGATCATGTTTGTACTTTGATTTTGCAGGTAAAACAATGCATTTCATCTTTGTTTTAGTGTGGAGCAAGTTTGAAAATTCCTTCTATCTTTTGTCTATTATTCTCTCAGCACCTTTTAAGCTCTCCTTTTGAGCCAAATCTAACTGCACCATTGCGTTCGGAACATCGTTTTGGTTGAAAATGACTGTAAACTCGCCCATATACGGTGAAAGTCACATCTATGGCAAATGTTTTTGCCCAAGTAGTGCATACAACCCTTTTGCACAGAAATCAAGGCAGATTTATGATCATCTCTGCACATAGCCCAAGACAGATTTTTTGAAAAAAAAACAAAAAAAAAAGATTTTTTTCATTATGTTAAATTCGACGGTCGTAAACGATTATTCTGCATGACCTTCTGTGACAGCCACGAAACTGTCAAATTTAAACTCGCAGGTTGATGACATCAGTAGGGTTTGAAAAATCTTTAGCCTTCACCATTGAGATTTTTGAATTTTTTTTTATTTTGGGTAGAATTGTCTGAATATTTATGGGTTTTTCTTAGTTTCTAGATTTTAGTCATAGATTTATCATAAAGTGTAGGTTTTCATCACTATACCTGTCTAATCCTCTATTTTGCAGCTTCCAAAGCCTCATACGGGCTCATACAGTAACATTTTTTAGTGCAATTTTTTTTGAAAGTGCGTATTTTTTATCTACTTTCTGAGTATCCAATCATATTTATGATTTTTTAATTTTTTTAACGCTGACAAGTTTTGGGCTTTGTTGTTCTCTGACTTATCTTTTCGATTACAGCCTAACAGTGGTTTGCAGGACATTTGAAAAGAAGACTAAAAATACAGACTACTAACAAATCATCTTGCAGGTTTCCTTGATCAATAGCGCGCTAAACATTGTGCTTGGATTTTGTTTTGTTTTATTAAAATAGGAACTCACATGCAAGACTTATAACATGAACTTCTATTTGATATTTTTAGGAATGGCAATGATGTCAGGAAACTATGCTCTCACCCTTTTGGGATGATCAAAAATCCAGAAACATTATTGTCATTTTCTTATGTGTTTGAAGTGTCTTTTAAATTTTAATCCTAAGAATTATATGAACGTATCCTCTCCCCTTACCTTCGTGGATCTTGGGTGTAAGAGAAAATCATATAATTCTTTTAGTATGGCTACCTCTCGAGTGCTTTAATAGAGCTAGTGAGAGTGGACTACCCAACCAGTAACAGGCTAAAGCCAAGCCCTTTCAAACTGGTATATAAAAATGTCATTGTGATTAATCTCATAGTGAATAGGTGTCAATTTTGCTATGCCGATAGAAGATCTCCCTCAGTACCCTCGTGGTGCATAAAAACCTACATAATGTAACTTTTGTAGGCTGGGAGGCCTCCTTAACGGAGCTAATCTGCCACATGTATAGCCACTTGAATGGATGTCGTGACTACAAACTTTGTTTTAGTGACCAAAAACCCTCTATCTGTTGGCGCGAAAGGTCAGAGACCGACTAAGACATCCCACATTTTCATGGCTCTTAGTAGAGACAACAATCCTTTGGGAAGTGATTCCCTTGGGATTCGAAGCTTGGTGTGCCTGAGAAGTGAGTGCATTGTAAGGAGGAGGAGCCCGTGCCTCCAAGCTTCTAATTTGTCCGCTATGAGTAGGCGTGGCTAAACTTTGGTTCAAGTGGGAATTCAACAGATATTGCCTTGGCTTACCTAGGATTCTGGTGTGTCTATTTTTTTTTTACAACAAACAATCTCCATGATGTGTTTTGAGTGAGTGTTTACTGAAACAACAAAAACAGTCAAATGATCTGGAAAAATGTAAACTTTGGATATTTTCCTATCTTGTCTTGTCTCAAACTCTATCGAAACTCTGCTGAAACTCTGTCAAATTTGTTTCAAAAACTTTTGGAAACTTGGTCTTTCATCGGTCTATCCTACTACATTTAGTCTATTCTAAAATTTGTGTTTTCATAACGCTTCTGCTAGTTCACATGCAACTACAATCTGTTGTTAGTCCAACCTATCGCTATCTTGAAATATGATGTTGTTACACTTGTCCAATTGACCGAGTCCTTTGTTCAATCTTATCATCTTTGTCTGCGTTGTCCTTGTTCTAAATTATGAGAGCAGGTTCATTAACCTTGACTCAAGATCAGAGTCTTTTTCTATCTCCTTCTCAGTTGGACATTTATCTCTTGGTCTCTTTGGTCTTGGACTTGGATAACACTTTAGGTATCATCATAGTGTCGGTCAAGTGAATCAACTTATTTATGCATGTGTGAACTAGAAGTCATTTTAAGGAACTCTGGATATCTATCACCTTACTCCAATTCTGTATTATGTTGTGAAGGTTATGTCTGAATCTTCACAAATCCATGCTTTCATCAACATCATCACTAGTCTATCTTTGACTATAATCTGTTGACAGTATGACTCATTTTTGTTTTTAAATCTGACTTTGTTGTGCTAGTCCAAGTGACTTGTTATCTTATCATCTTTGTATGCGCTATCCTTATCCTGAGTTGCGAAAGCAGGTTCGTCAACCTTGACTCAAGCTCGGAATCATTTCTATCTCTGTCTCAGTTGGACATTATCTCCTTTGTCCTTTGGTATTGGACTTAATTAGCACTTTAGATATCACTTTAGCACCTGTCAGTCAATCAATTGATTCATCATACCTTCTCTTCAATCTTCTAAGCAAGCGCATCAAATCAATCTTACAATGTCTAAAAGCAAAGAAGAGATTCTTAGGGCAACTTTATTCAAACAACTTCAAACTTTGGAATCTAAACTCCAAGGATTAAAGGGGAAAAAGGATACTCCATCTGATGAATCCTCATTAAGATCAACATGTCCTTTGCTATTTGATCATGATTCTCACATCTCCACACTTCCTTCCAACATGGATAAATCTTGGTATGACAATCCCATCTTTGATCAAGAACAGTTTTATGACAATCCCATCTTTGATCAAGAACAGTTTTATGACAACCCCATCTTTGATCAAGAATAGTTTTATGATCATCCTATATTTGATCAAGATAATGTGGAAGAAACTATGACAGAATTAAATGAAAGTCTCTTCTATCTGCAAAAGAAGGATATTGCAAGTCAAGAAGCGTCTAATTATCCTTTAGAGAGAATCTTTACTCTTTTGGGACAATCTTATAGATCAGCATTGGAAGCACTTCTTGAGCATAATCTCATCACATTGCCTCAAGCCACATCATGTGGATTCAGATTCTTGAGTCCCTATTGTGCATATTATCGACATAACAAGCATAAAAATTCATATTGCATGGAGTTGAAACATGAAATCCAAGATCTCATAGATGATGGTATAATTGAAGTGGAAAATGCTAATGAATCATCTAGTGAAGATACTAATCTCAAGCATGATCAATATCAGGAATCCATATCTAGCAATGGTTCGCATATCCCATCTACTTCTTCCACTGTTCCTCCATCTCCTAAATCTTCCCCATCTCTATCAAGAATTGAGCCTACTGACGACTATGTTTACTCTCAAGGACTACCT
The DNA here is from genome assembly GCA_018584345.1 of Thuja plicata. Taxonomy (NCBI): domain Eukaryota; kingdom Viridiplantae; phylum Streptophyta; class Pinopsida; order Cupressales; family Cupressaceae; genus Thuja; species Thuja plicata. The sequence goes on along the minus strand of MU224522.1, from coordinate 3,987,877 downwards.
CTAAAAGAGATCCAAGCTAATCAGCATACAGATGCAAGCCTTTCTCAGGCTCTAAAGATCATAGACCCCAAGCTTCCATGTACTTCAATGCTTATCATGCCTACTCAAAATGATACTCTTATAGCCTTTCAAGAATCCCTCATGCATATCAAAACTCCCACCTCATCCATATAAGTGGCTCCATGTCAAGAGGGAAATCCAATGTGCGAAGAAACAAATATCAGCAATGATCAAGATCAAGACACCATCCATCCTTATCCAATGGTTGACCAAAGTCACACATCGCAAGAGTCTCATGATGATTTTATCATCCCCTTCCATTTCTTCCCAAAAGAAACTCTTACATCTCCTATATCTTATCCATCTCCCAAGCCAGATCAAGATATCCTTTCCACCATCTCTAAGGAACCTATTAAAAATCAAGAGCAAAGTATCCTTTGTACACCATCTCATGATCCTTGTCAAGATCAGAGCATAAATCCCTTGCAGAAAAATGCATCAAAATTCATCCCATCAAGCTTCAATTTCTTCTATCAAAGCTACTCATGCTCCTATTGATATAAAGATGAATTCTAAAGAGAAGAGCCTTGGTCATGCAGCTCACTCTAAAGATGTTGATATCCCCTCCACACTTTATATCCCTTCATTCAAATGTAAGCATCAGTCTTCTCCATCTTCTAAATCCATCCTTGGTCCCTACATCCCAAAGCTGAGACCGTCAAACCTTCCATCTATATTGGGCCCTTATGTCCCTCCATCTACCATGCCTATCAATACTAGCTTGTCATCCACTTGCCCTATCTCCTATCAAGATCAACAAAGACATACATCCCTGAATTCTCCCTATCACCCAATCCATATGCCCCAGTCATATCAACCTCATTCATCCACAATTCCTAAGTCTTTTGGAAGCAATTTGGATGTACAATGAATAAATTAGCAATACAAGAATCCACCTACATATGAAGATCACTATGTCTCATCTAATTGACATGTGACTACAAATACAAAGGAAATATTCAAGAGACCACATAGGTCCACTGAGCAAAGAACCAAATCAAATAAAATATGGGTTCCTAAATCCATTATGAAAGAATGGCATTCTAAATCATCTGATACAAATGGAAAATCAAAAGCTATGTGGATTCCAAAGTCTCTTCTAAAGGACTTGGATACAAAAAGAAAAGAAAAAGTTAGGTGGATTCCCAAGTCTCTTCTAAAGGACTTAGATACAAAAAGAAAAGCAGAAGTTATGTGGATTCCCAAGTCTCTCTTAAATGGCTTAAACAAAAAGGAAAAATCAGAATTGTCGTCTAAGCTTCCAAAGGCTTCCACTCCGTCTCCTTTCAAACATTTTTCATCTCCTAAACCTATTTTGGGTCCTCATGTCCCAAAATCCATTGTTTTGAATACATCTTCATCCATCTTGGGTCCTTGTGCACCAAGATCCATATCAAAACCTAAATCCATTTCACACACTTTTCCTCTATCATTCCACCATCCTTCAAGATGTGTGTCGATGTTGATCTTGCCTACACAAA
>MU224522.1:3957105-3986176 GCA_018584345.1 Thuja plicata | reverse complement strand
CACCCTATCAGCATCTGTGAGCATACTTTCAGTGGCCTTGGCCTATTATAGCATATCTTTCAGAGGAGCACTATCTAAAGAGCTAGAAGCTTAAGTTCCTCTATAAAATCAAAAAGATGAAAAAAAAAAAAAAAAGTGTCTTGGTGAAAACCTGGTAAACAGGCACCTTGGTAGCAAAAGTAAAGATAAATCAATCCGTCCTATGGTGAAAACCACTTCTTATGGCTCCTTGGATAAGTACCATGATGAAAACATGGCAAAAAGGCATCATGCGTAATTCCTCCTACTTGCACTCTTCACTTGGGGGCAAGTTCCTTCCATGTCATCTTCTCCTATCATATCTTACATCCAGCTAGCTCATGAACATCCATGTTCCTTCTGTTAATCTTGTCAAGGTTGAGTCTATCCATCAGCATCATGTATCCTAACATTCATGATCCCTTCCATCAGCCTATTTAATTTCTCTCATGCATTCTACCCTATCGTGATATTTCTTATCCCAATCATATCCTTCTTATCTCTATGCATTCCTATCATAATCCAAAACATGCACTTATACCTCCATCAACCTTTATCCTGATCATAGCTATATCCTATCCTATGAAATTGACCCCTTGGTCTTGATCAAAATTGAAAAACAAGTTCTTAGAAGTCTCTTGACATGTCCACTCTTTTGGATCACATACTTTTCATGACATTAGGTCATTACCCTAAATGCTATACAGCATCGCTCCATGAGCCTACATTGCTATATTATTTTTTCCCTAGCTTGGGTAATCCTGAAGAGACTGTCCTTGAGGGTCGCATTCACCCTCTTCATCTATCATTTTCTATTCATCTCATATATCAGCTTTCTAATCCATTTGCAATGTCCTACACCTTGCTAGACATTGGGGCAAACTATTGTGATCTTGCTTGAGATCAAGTAATCTCTAAAAATCTAAAAATTGCAAAATCTCTAAAAATCTAAAAATTGTAAAAAGTCCTGAAAAATGATCATCTTGGTGCAAACCTAGCAATTGGCACTTTTGATGCATCCACCAAAAAAAATAAAAAAATAAAGAATCTCTATTGACTATCTTTCAATCAACAGGTATCAGGGCAATCTAACCCTGACTCCTAAAGATTGAGCCTCATTCTGGGGACAATATTTTGAAAGCTGATAAGTGTTCTGGTATCTAGGAAATCTAACCCAGATTCCTGAGAGTCAACAAGCTCTTAGTTACCTTCAAGACACCAACTTACATGGATTGAAACTGGTCATACTCTCGGGGCAACCCTCCTGGTCCAGGGGGCATTGTCCTATCACCTTTTGGGATCTACTTCAAAATAGTCACTAGTGGTTCTCACTACATCTGCCTACTGTCATCGTACTATTGAGATTGTTCACATTTGTTACAATTGGATTTGTACTCAACGCTCTATCTATCGATACTAGGTCTTGGCATTCATTGCTTTAGTTTGTACAAAGCTTCCAGTCACTTTCATGACATTTTGGTTCCTTTGCAAACCCTACTGACTTGACACTAATTCAGCATCATACACTTGGGGGCAACCAAATCTAGTTTTTCCTTGCAACATATGTCCAATCAGTCATCGCTACTAGGGGCATGGGTCCCTACATTTACTCGCGTCTTTGGTTTACACACGAGTCAATAATCTTGTCATTTCTAAAGGACAACTCGCTACTGAGACAAACTGGTGTTTCTTAACACCCCAATTCAAATAGTATTTCTCAACACTATCTTTGGACACATTTGTGTTTTTCAACACACATCAGATATTGAAACTTAAACATCTATCAATAACAATCAAACACAATGCACTCACAAGCACAACAGTGTTTTTCAACACCCCTATACACATACATATTTGAGAACTTTGAAATTGGCTGAACACTGCTTGAATCTTTCTTTGTGTGCTATCTATTCTCATGGATTTCATTGATATTTTATTTGTCTATTTCTTGTTGGTGTAGTCCCGATGATCTGTTAATGTCAAATAAAAAGGGTGTATGTGTTAAGAGCTCCTGCATTAAAGCAGATAAGCCTCACATCCCTCAAACTTGTTTATTTGTACGCCATGGTGAGGTCGGTACTATCTCCTTAACTGTTATTGCTTTGTTTGTTTACACATGAACACACTCATGGGTATCTTAGCTTTGAATGCCTCGATACTGGTGTACTCTTGCAATATCAACTAGAAACAATGTTCAGGTCATCTTGGCTTTTGTGGCCTGGTGCTTATGTTCGTTTCCTACATTTTATCTGATGAAAGTCATATTCATATTCTTATGGTCATAGTGGCACCAGTAGGGATTGTATCGACTCTAATGTTCCAAAAATTCTCAATGATGATGATTATACAATGGGTCTCACAACCATGTCCTAGGTATTTCATATAGCATAGGATTGCATTTTCATTCTAGACTTGCATTGTGGCAGCAATTCGATGTTGACTTCATTGCGTTCTCCTGGATTTGTACATTAAGGAGTTCTTCTTCAGCATTCTGGCTTCATCCCGACTTCCCAAGTGATCAATCCTCACGCTCACTCTTCAAAAGTGGCTATATCGACCGCTTTGAATCCATTTTCATGATCGAAATCGAAATCGAAATCTGACACTCCTATATCGCTCAAAATCGCATTTTAAAATTTTTGGGACCGACGCGATCGGACGCTTGTGCAATCACCTTTCTGACGTCACTTTCTTGTCAGAATCATATCGAATTAAAATTTTCTCAAATCTTTGACTCTTTTCATCAAAAGTCAACTCTGGTCAACTTTGGTCAACCCTAGTCAAACTTGGTCAACCAGACCTCGAAATCGCTCAAAATTGATTCTAAATCTTCTGAATTCTTTCGTAATCTGTTCTAAGTTCTTCTTGATCTCTAATTCAACATTTATCGCTCTCAATCATCATTATGATGTGTCATCTTTCCATTTCACTCCCGAGGGGGTAGGATGATTACATTATTGAATCTATTCCAATCAATCCAACCTGAATTCAAAATTCCTCATTGCTAGGGGCATCTCATCACTTGGGGCATGTTCAGTCTTTGTACTTCATAGTCAAAACTGGATACTCCACAGTCAATAAGGGCATCTATGTTCCTTACATATTTTCATCCATTAGGTATCGGGGCAATCTAACCCGGATCCCTGAGAATCAAGCTTCGTTCTGGAGATGATTCTTAAAATCTCATCATTTAGGTATCTAAGCAATCTAACTCAGGTCCCTGAGGATCAAGCTTTGTTCTGGAGATGATTCTCAAAAACTCATCTATTGGGAATTGGGGCAATCTAACCCTAACTCCTAAAAGTCAAGCTCTATTCTGGAGATGATTCTGAACTCGATCTAACCAGTGTCTGGGCAATCTAACCTAGATACTGGGGGACTAAGCTTCATTCTGGAGATAGTCTTGAAAATCTCTATTGACTATCTTTTTATGGACAGGTATCGGGGCAATCTAACCCTGACTCCTAAAGGTTGAGCCTCATTCTGGGGATAGTCCTTTGAAAGATATCAATCTATTAGGTATCTGAGCAATCTAACTTAGATCCCTAAGGATCAAGCTTCGTTCTGGAGATGATTCTTGAAATCTTAATCTATTAGGTATCAAGGAAATCTAACCCGGATCCCTAAGGATCAAGATTCATTCTGGAGATGATTCTCAAAATCTTAATCTATTAGGTATCAGGACAATCTAACCCAGATCCCTGAGGATCAAGCTTCATTCTGAAGATGACCCTTGAAAAGTCTACTTGACCGGTGTTTTGGAAATCTAACCTAGACTTTGGAGAGTTAAGCTCTGTCCTGGAGATGACTCTGAAATATTCATCAATCGATCTTTGCATCATCAATTTTTTAAATCTATTCTTCTATGCTTTAGACATCAGACTATTCTTTGAATCAATGCACTAATCGCACATCAATTCAAAGAGGGGCAAAATGTAACACCCCAAAATTGGCATCTTGCAACCCTAACCAATTTTGTTGCATTTGTCATTCTTCTGAATCATTAAAGTCCTATTGTACTAGGCAATTCTGAGTTTTGACTTACTCTACACGACCTAAGTGTCAAATGCGGAAAATCCTAAATCTCCATTAATCGTAGCATTATATTTAATTCCTAAAATATCAATTAGCTAAATAAACTCTATGATCGAATTAATTTAATTATAAAGTCCTAGCACTTTAATTAAATTAAATTCAATACTTTTAGCTAAAACACATAAAAAAGAACTAAATAATATTTAATTATTAAATAAATATCCTCATTTCAATAATTGAATTTAATTATTCAAATAATTGAGAAAATATATTTATGAGGTCATATTATATTTATTTAACTAAATATTCTCTCAAAAATCTTCTCTCCAGTTCAGAAATGGAAACTTTGAATTAACTGTGCTTTAAAGAGAAAGAAAATAGTTAAAAGAAAAAAGAAAATAGTTAAAAACAAAGAGAAAAAAATCCATTGTTTTCTTTTAAAGAAAACTTGCTAATCTGAACTGGCTATCTGTTTTAATTCAAAAGGAAACTTTCTATTCTGAACAGACTCTCAGTCTATAAAAGAACTCCCATTTCTCATTCAAGGATATGTATTTTTAGAATAACGAATTGCTGCTGCATTTTAGCTCATAATCTCATTTTCAATTAAGCTCATTTGCAATAGAATAGCTTCATTTTCTTAGATTAATCTCATATTTCTTATCATGTCTTAGTTTAATTTCATTTATATTAATCTTGCATCTTTCATGTTCTTAGATTAATCTTGCATTACATTGCATTGCATTCATGGAGAAAAATCCTTTGTTCTTGGATTGGTCTAGGTTGTGAGACTCTCATTCTGAGAGCCATTCAAAACCATGTCTGGATAGAAGGAAACAAGTCGAATCATATAGGCATGCCGGATGAATAACTCATATTCACTTCTGTATGTGGCTGAAGAACAAGGACTATGTTGAAGTGTATGGTTGAATAACAAGGCCACATTTAACATATACATAAGTGTCTGTACACTTCTTCCAGTCAAGTAACCAGTTTGTCCTCTCTACAAAAATATGTGTTGGCATCAGTGACAAAACATGAATATCAACAGCATGATCAGTAACCAAAACTGATATCATCCAACAAGGAAAGGGGTTATAAAAGGTTTAAATCCTTCTTCTGCTAATCAAGTCTTCTCCCATTAGTAGTTTTTTGATGATTCAGTTATTATGGGAGAAGCATCTATTGAAAATGCTAGCAACATTAAAAATGCATTGACTAAATATGGGACAACTTCATGCCAGACTATCAATTGGGGAAAGAGCTTTGTGTTTCTCTTCAATGTTCCTGAAAAAAGAAAGACTAGAATTATGAGGAATTTGGGTTGTGATCTGGGGAATATTCCAGGAACCTACCTTGGTCTTCCTCTTTGTTTGGAACCTCCTGAAACTTTCTGGAGTTCTTTAGTGGATATATTTCACAGTAAACTTGTTGGATGGAAAGGACTGCTGCTAAGCCAAGCGGGCAAGATTCAGATTCTTAGATCCACCCTCCAAGGTCTTCCTCTTTATGCTTTGAGCATTTTTAAAATCCCCAAAAAGTTTACTGAGGCTATTGAAAAGATTCAAAAAAACTTTATGTGGGCAGGAATGGAGAAAAAGGAAAGGACTGCTCTCATAGCCTGGGAAAAGGTCTGTTGACCTGTTAATAAAGGAGGTCTTGGGTTACGAAGAATCATAAATCTGAATGATCACCTCCTTTCCAAAATCATATGGAGATACTACAACTCTAGGGAAGAATGAACTTTGATATGGGATAACAAATATAACAAGGAGCGTCCAGACCTTGTTGCCTTTCTTGATAAGGACAGGGGTGTGGGAGGCTCTTTTATTTGGAGAAATGCTATGAAAAAATAAGATAGCATTATAAAAGGTATCAAATGGAAAGTTGGAAATGGGAGAAATGTTCATTTTTAAGAAGATGAGTGGATCTTACAAACACCCCTTAAGGAGTTCCCTAAATGGAGGAATTTTGAGATTCAATGCAAAATTAGATTTGGGAGGAAAGTGGAAGACTACTGGGACAGGGATCACTAGAAGGACCTGATGGTTATTGACAAAAAAATGGGACAGCTAAATAAAATTCTTAATTCTACTACTTTGATTGAAGAAGAAGACATGATTATAAGGAAATATAGCCCAAATGGAAACTTAACTATATCCTCTTTGTATCATCTAGAGTTTGAGGATCTTAATGAACCTTGTTGGGATAAATCTTGGATTAAAGATCTTACTCCAAAAATCTATGTCTTTTTTTGGATTTTGATGCAAAACAAAGTCTTAACTACTAATAATCTTAGAAAAAGAGGTATCATAATTGTGAATAGGTGTTACCTCTATAATCAAGATGAGGAAAGTGTGAATCATATATTTATTCACTATCCCTATGTTAGGATTATTTGGGATTACTTTCTACAAATTCTTAACATTGAGTGGGTTTTCCCTGAGGACATGAACAGTCTTTTCAACTCTTGGAACAATCCTTCAAAGAATGAAACTGTGATCAAGGTGTGGAAGTTTGTTCTTCCCTATGTTTTTTGGGGAGTTTGGAGAGAGAGGAATGAGAGAGTCTTCAGGAACAAAATGGATATTGAGAAGGAGGTTTTCTACAAAATTAAGAGAGCTTTCAAAGAAAACTTACTTTTAAAGGACAGAGCTACGAAACCTTTGAATGAGGAGGACATTACCTTCTTCAATAACTGGAAAATAAAAGGGAATTTTAGGAAACAAGATAATAAAGCTAAGAGAGAGGATGCTAGACGGGATTTCCCTCCTAGTGGATGGATGAAAATTAATTTTGATGGTGCTTAAAAGGGAAACCTGGGGGTTGCGGGGTGTGGTATTGTCATAAGAGATGAACATGGAGTCTACAAATGTATTAAAGCTATCCCTATTGGCATTCAAACTAATCATAATGTTGAAGCTTGTGCTGCCCTTCAAGGTCTTATCTTAGCTAAAGAGAAAGGTTGTACTAAGGTGTGGTTAGAGATAGATTCCCTCAGCAATATCAAGTGTTTGAATAATGAAACTCCCACCTTGTGGACTATTTATAACATGATAAAAAAATCCAAAGCTATTATCCATTCTTTTGATAAATGTATTGTTATACATAATTTCTGAGAGACCAATGGTGTTGTTGACTGGGAAACCAACATGGCTTATAAGGTTGAAGTTGTGACACAATGGAATGATGGAAACGACACGCCTTATCAAGCCAAATTATTACTTGATAGTGACTGTTTGAGGAGTAGATAGAAAAATATCATAAATGGTAAGTATCATAAAGTTTATTAATGCGGAAGTGATTTGTCATAATTACTATATAAGGAAAAAGTAATTAGTGTGTATTACGAGCTGGATGTGGCACACTTTTTGGGTGTATTTTTCTTTGTTGAGAATGAGGTGCGATATTCAGAATGACTTTCTTAAAAAGTATCACAGAGACAGAAAATAAAACTAGAGAGATAAGATGGGTGGAAGTAAGAAATGAGTCAATCCTGTAAACTGTGATGAATGGAGGAAGATGAAACAAGTTTGGAAGATTTTGAAATAAGGTGGGATGGAGGTGTTTCTAGAAAGGCTTCATGGTAGAAACCCTTCTATTACCAGGATTTTCTCTGAAACTTGGAAAGATGGAAAGTTTATGGTGGGAAATCATTATATGGAGGTCACTAAGGAGATTATAGCAGAGGCTACAAGAATGGGCACGGAGAGAATCATGTTCTACAGAGACAGAGCGATATATGATAAGCCTTGGGAGAATTTCCTAGATTCTGAAGAAGAAAATGCTAGACTGGTTAAGGTAGACACTTCCTACCATAATCCAAAGCGCATATCTAAGCCTTGGAGGTATGTTCTTTATGTGATCATCAATTACATAACGCGCGATGGTAGGTTTACCTGAGCTTATGGTCATCATTTTATGCTATTGAATCATTTTAGACACAAGGTGAAAGTTAGTTTGCCCTATTATTTGCTAAGTTTATTAGATTTCACTATTAATAGTTTGTAGAAAGATCTGAAGGGTGATCATGCCTCTCACCAGGGTCTAATGTTGTTAATGTATGAGGTTTTGAAAACTTAAAAAGTGGAAAGACCTCTATTGAAGAAGAACCAGAGGGATGAGGAAGAAACAGAGGGTGATGAGGATGATAGTATGTATAAGGAAGAAACAAAAGATAATGAAGAAGAATCCAAGGGATACAAAACCCCTAAAAAAACCACCAAAAAGGGTTCCTTGTCTAAGAAAATCCAGAAGAAGCCCTTTTTTGAGGGCTCTGATACACACAAGGAAACTGGTGATGATAATCCAGAGGGGAGCAAAATGAGAAAGAAAAAAGGCAAAAAGTCTACTGAGAAGAAGACTTTGGCGGAAGAAACAGAAATAGAGAAGGATTTTGAGGATGAAGAGAAGGAGGAAAAAAAAGAGACCAAGAAAATAAAATGGGGAGAAGTTATGGAGAGAACTAAGATCAGCCAGAAAGGTAAAAAACCTAGCAAGAGGAGAATTGTTCTTTCCTCGTATGAGGAAGATGTGATGGAGAAAAAGCTGAATACTGAGATGAATCTCAGGGAGGATGATAGAGGAGAGAACTGGGAGGAAAAAAAACATGATAAGGAAGAGGACCAAAATCCAACTGGGAAAACGGAGACCAACAAGCATAAGGAGGAAGAAAAGGCAAAGGAAAAACTTGACAAAAGAATTGAAAAAGAGGAAATGGGATATGAGGAGACAGACTTCCATGGAAATGAGGAAATAGGTAATTATCAAATGGCTAATGATATTAAGCAGAGAAAGGATTGCATTGTGGACTTCACTGGTATGGTGAGTAATATGATTGAAGACAGTGCTAATATGAAAAATCAAATTGATGTTATGAGGGCTGAGATTAATCTCATAAAAAGCATTGGTATTGGTGAGAAACCTGTTGTTGTTTTCTTAGACAAAATGAAAGAGGCGGTTGGTAATTCGGAAGCCCGGGTGGAATTTGTGAACAAAGTTGGTAAAATGGAGAAACAGTTGAAGGACATCACTGAAAGGGCAGAGGAAGAAGACACCGCAAGGAAAATCAACAATCTAAACATCAAGGTGGAAAAACTTGAGGAAACGGTTCAAAAAATAGGGGATCAATGCCTGGTGAGACTTAAATCCTATATTGGGCATGAATAGATCCTGATGGATAAGTTAGATCAGGACAGAGGGGAAAAAGACTGCAGAGACCTGAAGGAGATCACAGGACTGGTAACTTGTACAAGGGCTAGCACCAAGAAGATGAGCCCAAAGGAGGACAAAGAAACTAAAGACCTCAAGAATTTGGTAAATCAGATGTAGATTATGGTCATTCAGGCCTACGAACTTGTGGAGGGCATATAGCTGTCTTTTTCTAGTTCTGTCCTTTTTTGTTGTCCCTATCATTATTGTTTATTTGTGGGACTTTTTTGGTTAGGTTGTTAGCTTTCTATTTGTTTTTTCTTTCCTTGTTTGGTGCTATGGAATAGATGTTGTTGAACTCTATTTAATATCTGTAAAAAACTTTTGTAAAGGTTTTGGGTCCTTGTAAAACCTATTTTTACTTAATCAGAACAAACTAATGTCACAAAAATCATTGATGTATCGACAATGACTTGGAAGTTGTCACTCGCAAGAGAGTAGGTGAGACAAGGTTCAACAAGCCTGCTACTTTTTATTTTATTTTTAGTATCAATGTATAATTTATTATTTAATATTTTTGTTGTGGGGGTGGAGCAGGCATTACTTTTCTCCATCATCTTTACAATTTCTCTAATTACAATTCCTTTGTTTGGTGATATTCGGTTGTGACCATGAGTGGTGCAGGGCACCTCCTAAAGTTATTATTTTCTTGCTTTTGTGTTTTTAATAAGGTGCATCCTTGAGATCACCCTTGTATGTGTGTGGTTGTGTGGGTCTATGATGTAAGGGGAAGGACCTAAGGTGAGTTATAAACCTAGGTTTAGTTTTGGTGATTTTAGTGTTTGGTTAGTTGTTTGTGTTTTAAGTCCTTAGAATAGGTTCTTTTCATGTTTGGAACCTCTCCCACACCCTTGGAGGTTGGTAAGGTTGGCATTTTCCCAAAATAGCAACTTTCCCATATGTTGCCAAAAATTTGTCTTTTTGCAAAATTTTGCATGAGCAAATTTTGCAAAATGTTGCTCGAAGAATGAAAACTTCATTGTAATCGACCACACAAACTTCTTGAAGCATCTTTAACTCCTAGATGATGCTATTAGGTGATATGATGCCTTCCATGAAGGTGAGAGTTTACTGTCTACAGAGCTTGATGTTCAGTCAAAAGACACCCTAGAAAGACATTGGTGGAGTTGGGGTGTCCAAGAAAGGAGTTTGAATAGTTTTTAAATAATTGGAGCCCATCAAGGTTTTCTTGTAGTGTTCTTTGCATCAGGTGGTATCAGAGCCTGCTAAGATCTTGGAAGGAGTGAAGAATGGGTGATAGAACATAAAGTTCTCAAGGGGAGGAAGTCCCTACTAGAATCAAAAATGTGGAGTTTGCTAAAATTGTCAGAGAACAAGTAGCCAAGAATAATAAGATGGAGGAGGAGATAAAGAAGTTGAGGGACCTCCAAACAGAGAAGGAGGAGAGAGGAGATTCTGAAGAAGAAGAAGATACTGAGCAAGATGAAACAAAAGACGTACCAGCAGAGCAAGTCAAACTTATTAAAGCTCTTGAGAGAGTTGGAAGAACATATCAGAAATATGACATTCCCATGTTTCATGGGAAAATGGATCCTAAAGAATGTATGGATTGGGTAGAAGCCTTGGAGAATTATTTTGAATGTGGTAATATCTCTGAAAATCAGAAGGTCAAAATTGAAAAATCCAAAATGAAGGCCCTTGCATTAAGCTGGTGGGATTTTCTACAAAATGAAAGGATGGAAGAGAAAAAGAACCCTATCTCAACATTGAAGAAGATGTTAGTAGAGATCAAAAGACAGTTTGTGCTAGAAGACTATGAGATTACCCTTCATAAAAAGTTGCAAAACCTAAGACAGAAGGACCTTGATGTGAGTGGATATACTGAGGAGTTTCACAAGATGAACTTGAAGGCCAAAGTCCTGGAGAGTGAGAAACACAAGCTGGCCAGGTACCTAAATGGACTGAAATACAATATTCAAGATGAAATGAGCCTATTCAACCCTGAATCAATACATAAGTGTTTTCAAATGGCACTAAAAATTGAATAAAAATAGAAGAGGAGAGGAGAGAAAATTAACAGAGATAGAGGGAATAATTTCAGATGCAGGGGTAGGTTCAATGGTAGGGGTCTATTTCAAAGGAGTCAAGGGGATTTTAATAATCATGAGTTAGAAGGAGAGTATAGTAATAGAGGCAGCTTCAGAGGCAGGAGATCAAACAATAGAGGAAGATTTGGTGGAAGAGGACCTAGTGTCTTCACAGGGAAATGTTTTATTGGACACCAATCCTTTAGATGTCCTGAAAAGAGTGGCACCAGCAGATAAGGAGGGGATAGTAGAGTAAAACTCACCCAAGAAGATGATAGCCAAAGTGTATCCTCCTACCATTCTACAACTTCAAGACCTGCAAATCCAGAATCAGGAGAATGTCTCATGATGCAAAGGACACTCCTAAGAGTACCTACTACTGCAGAACCACCTCAAAGAAAGTCATTGTTCAAAACAAGTTGCAAGGTGAACAATAAGGTATGCAAAGTTATAGTTATTTCTAGATCCACTGATAATATTGCATTTAGGGAGTTAGTCACTAAGCTAAAGTTGCATGTAATCCCTCATCCTTTCCCTTATAAGGCTTCTTGGTTAACAAAAGAAAAACAAACCATCATCAATGAACAAGTTTGGGTAGACTTTAAGATAGGGGAGTATATAGACAGAGTTCTATATGATATCACAACAGATGGATGTGTGTCATTTTTTATTAGGTAGTCCTTGGAAATATGATGTAGATGCTAATCATGATGGAAAGTCCAATGTCTACACTACAGTTAAGGATGGTGTTGAGTATGTGATGAACCCACTCCCTGATTGTGAGAAAGAAAAACATGCTACTAGCACTGTCTTACATATAGGGGAAAAGGAATTCATGAAGGTACTAAAGAAAGAGATACACCATGTTATGCCTTAGTAGTAAGGCCCAAAAAGACACCAGTGAAAGAACCAAAGGTCAAAGTTCCTATTAGGAATGTAGGCCCCAAAGAGGTCAAAGCACTGTTACACCAGTATAAGGGTATTATAGCTGAGAGAACACTAGAGTCTTTGCCACCTAAAAGGTAAGTCACTGTATAGACTTCATACCAGGGGCCGCTCTTCCAAACAAGGCAACATATAAGATGACCCTTGAACAAAACCAAGAGATAGTAAGACAGATTGAAGAATTGTTGTCAAAATGCCTCATTAGGAAGAGTGTGAGTCCTTGTGTTGTCCCTGTAGTCCTAGCACCCAAGAAAGAAGGCACATGGAGATTATGTATGGACTCTAGGGAAATCAATAGGATAACCATCAGATATAGGTTTCGTATGCCTAGAATAGAGGATTTGATGGACTGTTTGGGGGGTGCAAGCTATTACTCCAAGATAGATCTCAAGAGTAGCTACCATCAGATAAGAATCAGAGAGGGAGATGAATGGAAGACAACATTTAAGACCACAAAAGGCCTATATGAATGGATTCTGATGCCTTTTGGCCTTTCCAATGCTCCAAGCACTTTTATGAGATTGATGAATGAGGTATTGAAGCCTTTTCTTAACAAATTTGTTGTTGTATACCTTGATGACATTCTAATCTTTAGCAGGAACATAGAAGAACACCTCAAGCATTTGGACATGGTGATGAGAAAACTCCATGAAGAGAAATTGAAGATCAATATAGAGAAATGTGTATTCCTTCAAGAAGAACTTGTGTTCTTAGGTTTTGTGATCTCCAAGAAAAGTCTCAAAATGGACCTTTCCAAGGTTGAAGCCATCTTCAATTGGCCACCTCCTACTACTCCTTCAAAGGTAAAGAGCTTCCATGGTTTATGTAGCTTTTATAGAAAATTAATTAGACATTTTAGTGGCATATGTGCTCTCATTATCAACACCATTAAAGGTGGAAGAAAATGCATATTTTCATGGACTAATGAAGCTAATGAGTCATTTGAGTTGTTGAAGAAAAATATTGTAGAGCAGCCTATCCTAGCTCTACCAGACTTTTATAAAGTATTTATAGTAGAATGTGATGCAAGAAATAAATCCATTGGGGGAGTCTTGAGCTAAGAAGGGAGGCCAGTTGCTTTTTTCAGTGAGAATCTCAATGAAGCTAAACAAAAATACTCTACTTATGATCTTGAAATGTATGCAATGGTCTAGTCACTTAGGAAATGGAGGCATTATTTGTTTCCCAAGGATTTTTTAGTCTTTACTGATAACCTTGCACTTAGATTTATGAATAAGTAGGAGAAACTTAATCACAGACATGTGAAGTGGATGGAGTTCTTACAGTCATATACATTTTCTATCAAGCATAAGAAAGGGATTGTAAACAAATTTGTTGATGCTCTTAGTAGGAGACACCTAACTACCCAAGCCATTCATTTGGAGAGTGTTGGGGTTCATACCATGAAGGATATGTATGTTAAGGATGAAGATTTCAAAGAGGCTTATCATATTTGTAATGAGATGACAGATAGATACCACACTAATTTCTCAGAGTTTATTGTGCAATATGGTCTTCTTTTCAAGGGTAGTTCATTGTGTGTCCCAAAAGGATCCATGAGAGAAAAATTTGTTAAAGAAAAGCATTGTGGATGCCTAGCTGGTCACTTTGGGGTGGACAAAACATTGGAGCTGGTTAGAAGGTTCTACCACTAGCCCAAATTGCAGACAGGTGTTAGGAGTTTTTTGGAGAGTTGTTCAGTCTGCCAAAAAGCCAAAGGACACACCTCCAATGTAGGGTTATACACTCCTTCACCCATCCTTTGGGATTCGGTAAGTATGGACTTTGTCCTAGGTCTTCCTAAGACCAAGTATGGATTTGATAGCATTTATGTTGTAGTTGACAGATTTTCAAAGATGGCACACTTCATTCCTTATAAGACAACCCATGATGCATCCCACATAGTTGGATTATTCTTCAGAGAAGTTGTGAGACTCCATGGACTCCCACTGTCAATCATTTTAGATAGGGATCCTAAGTTCTTAGGCCATTTTTGGAGAACTCTATGGAGAAAGTTAGGGACAAATGTGTCACTATCCTCTGCATATCACCCATAATCTGATAGTCAGACAGAATTCTTCAATAGGTCCCTTGGAAACCTTCTGAGATGCCTCACACAAGAACATGGAGCCACTTGGGATACTATCATAGCACAAGAAGAATTCTCATTCAATGATTTAGTAAATCGGAGTACTGGTTTAACTCCATTCCAGATTGTATATGGCACTCACCCTAGAGGGGTATTGGAACTCAAGGCTATCAAATACATGGACAAAAGGAGTGCACTAGCTCAAGACTTTGCTGAAGTGATGAAGAATATCCATGATCAAGTACAGATCAAACTACACCATACCACTGAGAAATATAAATCACATTCTGACAAAAAGAAGAGAGATCTACAGTTCAAAGTGGGAGATTTAGTGATGATCCACCTTAAGAAGGAGAGACTACCCAAAGAAAAATAAACAAATCTTATGATGAAAAAGCTTGGCCCTTTCAAGATTCTGAAGAAATGTGGCAAAAATGCCTATAGAATTGATTTACCTTCTCACATTGGCTTATCACCCATTTTCAATGTTGCAGACATCTATGCTTACAAAGGTGAAGTTAGTACTACTGACCTTGCAGATACTCCAAATCCTCCTACACTCCAAACACTCAAGGACATGCCACAAGAAACTCCTAAGATTGAAAGCATCCTATACAAGAGAGTGAACAAGAAAACTAGGAGAGGCACTTACTATGAGTACTTAGTCAAATGGAAAACCCAGCCCATGGAAGATACTACCTAGATGACCCCTGAAGACATTTAGAAGACATGTTATCCACTTGAAGCACTCCCAACTCAAGAGACTTGAGTTAATTTTGCCTTGGGCAGTATGGTGCAGGGAACCTCCTGAAGTTCTTATTTTTCTTGTTTTTGTGTTTTCAATAAGGTACATCCTTGAGATCACCCTTGTGTGTGTGTGGTTGTTTGGGTCTATGATGTAAGGAGAAGGACCTAAGGTGAGTTATAAACCTAGGTTCCTGAAACCATAGTTAGACCATGTTATTTTTGGTGATTTTAGTGTTTGGTTAGTTGTTTGTGTTTTAAGTCCTTAGAATAGGTTCTTTTCATGTTTGGAACCTCTCCCACACCCTTGGAGATCGGTAAGGTTGGCATTTGCCCAAAATAGCAACTATCGCACATGTTGCCAAAAAGTTGTCTTTTTGCAAAATGTTGCATTAGCAACTTTTGCAAAATGTTTCTCGAAGAATGACAACTTCATTGTAACTGACCACACCAACTTCTTGAAGCATCTATAATTCCTAGATGATGCTATTAGGTGATATGATTCCTTCCGTGAAGGTGAGAACTTATTGTGTACGGAGATTGATGTTCAAAGGAGGGAATGGAAGAGTGTTTTGAGTTATTTTGATAGTGTACAGCCTGGTATGGATTCATCTTGTGGATCCAGTTGTAGGAATTTGTGATGTCTTGAGTTTATTAAGCATTCCAATTGGTTTGAGTTGTTTTTAAGTTTGTTAAAAGTTATAGATTTTACTTGCTCACTGCCTAAGAAACCAAGGTTTAATGGGTCAGTGACAAAGATGTGATCCTAACTTGAGATTTATCCAGTGGATCTTCTCGGCCACTTGGAAAATACAAGTTAGGATCATGGTCTTTAAGAATCCTAAAGCTTAGATACTCAATGTTAGTCCTACTATTTATGGGACAAAGCCCTAGGCTAATTATC
Source organism: Thuja plicata (assembly GCA_018584345.1). NCBI lineage: Eukaryota > Viridiplantae > Streptophyta > Pinopsida > Cupressales > Cupressaceae > Thuja > Thuja plicata. The sequence goes on along the minus strand of MU224522.1, from coordinate 3,970,182 downwards.
TCTATGTAATTAGCCTAGCTCTTTGGTACAGTCACATGCATGTGCAATATGTGTTTGGAAGGATAAAACTAAGGGTGGTTCTAGACTATTTTGGGGTAGAGGAAGCAATCTAAGTCTCTTCATTTACTCCATGAACCGACCTTCAACCACTTACTTAACAAACCAAGCCTAATCTAGATAATTAGGCATGTGTGATTTGTGAGAGTTCAGGGGTGCAGGAGTGGAGTGAAGTGTTAAGGCTTTGAGGGGTTTACAAAATCCATAAAGGGTGTCTAGAAACCCAATCAGATCTATTAGATCCTTATGTAGTTGAAATTTGAGTCCCAAAAACCCTCTGGTTAGGGCTACAAGGAATCCTAGGCCATTTATGATTCAACTATCTTTGAGTCTACAAGACCAAATCCATTGGTGTATTATTGACCCTTGGGGTCTATTTGAAGTATTCAATCACTTAGGGCAGGAGTTCTAAGTCTCTGGTGAAGTTTTATGCTATTGTGTTTGGTTTAGAGAAGGTATCCCTAAAGGAGAAATTGCAAAGTTCTATAACTTAGCTCGGAGAGTCAAGAGAGGATAGGGGAAGCATTTTGATCCCTTTTGAAAGCAAAAAGACACCCTAGGAATACATTGGTGGAGTTGGGGTGTCCAAGAAAGGAGTTTGAATAGTTGTTAAAGAATTGGAGCCCATCAAGGTTTTCTTGCAGTGCTCTCTGCATCAATGAGTATGGACGAGACTAATGACTATGTATGAGAAGGAAACATATAAGGACTTTGGAGGAGTGGAAAGAGGTACGTTTTTAAGGGTATAACATTAATGATAATTTTTCAGGAAGTAGGTCTAATGGGTGAATCTGATTATGATTGATCTTCATATAATATGTAAGATAGCATTGGAGAAATGAATTTTATTTGCAGGAACCGGAACCCCCTTTGGTGAGGATCCTGCATAGTGTACATAAAGGCAAGGCGATAATTTTTCTTAAGGATCGATAGGTATAAGTCTTCCAGGCCTTACCGAGTAGCTAGGACTAAAGATATGAGGGCTCAAGAGACCAAAATAATTGGTCTCGACCTTTTTGTCCATGTAACAGCCAAAACATTTTACCTTTCATTATCTCATCATTAGTGGGGGACTGAAGGAAATTAATATATAATATTCTCATGATAATGTATCTTATTTTAGTTGAGGCCTCGCAAATCTCTATCTATATTTTGCACACCTTGTGGACTTCAAGGACCTCCATAAAGAAGCATCTCCTCCTGTGGCCTACATTAAAAGTTCTAACAAAGCCGTATATTTTCTAAGACGGTCTTAAGTGTCAACTAGAAAAAAAACAATTCAAAAGGGTGAAGTGATTGAGGTGGGGTATGTGAAGAATTTGACAATAGAAAGGATTGAAGATTGATGACATGAGTTGGAGGTTTTGATCTTTTAATAGTTATTAAAGCCTCTAAAATAATCTATCAGGCAACAACCAGGTGTACTAGGAATGAACCAAGGGTGTGAAATACATTCAAGAAAAACTAGATGCAATCATTTATCATTATCAAAGGTTGATAAATGATTGCATCTAGGTAGACTTGAATGCATTGCACACCCCTAATTCATGCCTAGTGCGCCTATTTCTTCCTAATAGATTATTTTGGGGTATTTTATTACCTATTAATAGATCAAAACCTCATACTCAAGACATCAATACTCAAGCCTTTCTACTGTCAGATTCTTCACATCCCCCACCTTATTTAGTTCACCATTTTAAATGTGTTTTTTCTAGTTGACACATAAGACCGTCTCAGAAAATATACGGCTTTGTTAAAACTTGTAATGCAAGCCACAGGAGGTGTTTCTTCTTTATGGATGTCCTCGAAGTCCGGAAGTGTGCAAAATAAATAAATCATGCAGCTTCACCTAAAATAATATAAATTAACATGAAAATGTGATCTATAAAATTCCTTAAGACCCCCGCATTTGATGAGCTGATCAAAGGTAAAATGTTTTGGAAATCACATCGAACAAAGATAGGTACTAATTGTTTTGGTCTCTTGAGCCCTAATATCTTTAGTCTAATATGTTGTCAGAATTATGATACACATGCAAACACATACCGACAACATTGTTGTACATTAGACAAACACACATGCAAACACATATCTAATGCAAGAGCATCCTAGGATTCTTGGAAATCATGCATCAAACAAAAATATGTTTACTTTTGAAGTTTTGTAGCTTAGAGGAGTCGTTGGTTGAGTACTCAGTTGTTCAATTTCCTGTTAATTAGTGGTTGGTCGACTCAGTGACTAAGCCTAGTGGTGTTTCTTGGTACATGGTCATTTTTGGTGACTTGGTGCTTTGTGATTTCTACTCGATTGTTTCTTTGAGTAGGTTTGGTTGGCTTGGTTCTACGTTACTGACTAGTCTCGGTTGGTCTCGGTTGCTCGGTGGTCTTCTCACCGACTGGGTTTTGGTTTGTTAAATCTCCAGGTCAACCTTGTGTATTTAATTTGGGTCATGAAATTTAATTTGGATCTCTCATTGGGGATTATTTGGACCTAAATTTGGGTCATTGGCATCTCCTATGTCATATTTGGTGGCCAACCTCTTGGTTTCCTCTTGTATTTAAGTTGTGTTATGTTCTTAGCTTAGGGCATCAGATTTTTGGAGAGATCAAAATTGATCAAATATCAAATTTGGGATAGGATCTAAGTGTTGGATCTGAGAAGTTGGGTTAGGAGTTATATGTTTAGGCAAAAGGTAAATGGCTTGATGCTTGCAAAAGATCTGTGATAGATATTAGAGTTATATCTTTGTAATTGGTCATAACCGGGAAGGCCTTACAACCCGATATGTTGAATGTAATTGCTATTTTATGGAAATAGATCTCATATGTTGATTATATTTCTATATTATTGGTTGTTTCTATTGTTGTTGTTAATTGATGCAAGATTGGATAGTCCATTCTTAGACCCTCCGAGCTTGACAGCATCAGATGGTATCCGAACTAAGTTTCAATCACTGGAGGAGGAGCTAGGTTTTTGATAGTAGAAGATTGGTGGATCAAAGATGCCTTCGAAGAAGAACGGCGAGATCACGGAATAAGAACCTAAGGTGGAATTCAATTTTGAATATTTCCAAGATTTGCAGATGCAAGTGCAAGATCTGCAAGAGGATTTGCAAAGAAAGAATACATCTAAAGAACACCAATATAATGGTGAAGAATATGAAAAATAAGATCATTTCGAAGAAGCTGTAGAAGATGTCAAAGATCCTAAGGAGGATAGATTTATGAGAGTTGTATCTAAATTGGGAAAAGACCTAAGATCAAAGTTTCTACATTTGTTGGAAGCCTTAGGCCAGAAGAGTTGATCGATTGGATTAATGAGATGGATGAATAATTTGAGTATGAAGAAGTAGAAGATCCTGATAGAGTTCAGTTTGCAAAGACAAAGCTAAAAGGTCATGCAAACATATGGTAGAGAGAAGTTCAATTAGAAAGAAGTCAGAAAGGTAAATACAAGATCATCAGATGGAACCGAATGGTTGAGAAGTTGAAGAAGCAATTCATTCTGGAGGATTATAAATTGGAGATGTTTAAGAAGATGCAAGGTTTGAGACAGGCAAACAAATCAGTGCAAGAGTATACCGAGGATTTTTAAAGAATCTTGATTAGGACTAGGCATTGGGAAGTTGATAAAGAGAAGGTTGTTAGGTATATCTATGGCTTGAGACCTAGTATACAATAAGAGTTACTTACTATTCAGATGAAAATAATAGGTGATTATTATCAGATGGCATTGAAGATTGAGGAGAAGCTAAACAAGAAGTTTGAGAGTAGACAGAATAACAAAAACTGAGCTGGTAAGACTAATGACACAACTACTAAGAGTAAGGCGGTGGAGAATCCTAAGAAGACTGAGGTAGGATCTAGAAGTAGTCAAACCACTAAGGATTACAATCGTGGGTCGGGAAGAAGAGGAAGAAGTGATTTAAATGGTACTTGTTTTTAGTGTGGTGAAAAGGGGCATAAATATTATTCATGTCCTCAAAAGAGATATAACATGGTTACTGAGGAGATTCAAGTGAATGTTGCACAAGAAGGTGAATTTATGATCACCAGGAGATTAGCTATATGTATTAATAAACCAGTGTAGAGAAGAAATTTGTTCAAAACCATATGTAAGTGCAAGGACAAGGTATGTAATGTCATAATTTATGGTGGCAGTTCTGATAATTTTGTTTTAGAAGAGATGGTTAGTAAGTTGAATTTGGAAAGGAGGAAACATCCAGATCCTTATTAGATTAGTTGGATACAAGATGTTTCTAAGGTTAGGATTGAGGAGCAATGTCTTGTTAATTTTAAGATTGGATCTTATTATGATGAGATATTATGTGATGTGATACCTATGGATGCTTGTCATTTATTTCTCGGTAGACCTTGGAAATATGACAAACATGTTATGTTTGATGGTCATGCAAATACCTATGTGGTTAGGAAGGGAGGTTTCACGTATAAATTGGTACCTTTGCAAGAATCAACAGCTAAGAGGTATGGGGTTCTTAGATATTGTCCGAGTGATATTGGCAGAGTTGATGAACCTATTACTATGGATTAAAGGAAGGAGATTTTGAAGGGAAAAGAGAATAACATACCTGAGGAACTTGCAGAGATTAAGAGGCAGATGGAATTTCTAACCAAGGTGGTGCAACAGATGTTGACACTAGTGACACAAAGAGATGCAGATGATACTGAGTTCATTAGTAAATCTGGTGAGGATGTGGTTACCGAAATAATGATGGTATCAAAAGTGCAGAGGATGGTCAAAGTCAGTTACTGTTGGTTGAAGACATGAGATATGATAAAATTACAGGGTAGATGAACTTGTCAAATGGGATGGTGGACAGAGTGAAGACATCATGGAATGAAGGACAAGAGGATATATAGGTTAAGAAAAAATATGGTATACTCGTTATAATTCCCTTAATATGTTCATGATTTCCTTTATGGGAACATCTTCTTTACCTAGGGTGCCTAATGCAAGAGCATCCTAGGATTCTTGGCAATCCTATATCACACAAAAATATATTTTCTTTCAGAATTTTGTATCTTAGAGGAGTCTTCGGTTGAGTACTTGGTTGTTCAGTTTATAGTTGATCAATGGTTGGTCGACTCGATGACTAAGCTTAGTGGTGTTCTGATCAGTGGTGTTTCTTAGTACTCGATCATTGTTGGTGACTCAGTTACTGTTGGTGACTCAGTGCTTTATGCTTTCTACCTAGTTGTTTCTCTGAGTAGGTTTGGTTGGCTTGGTTCTGCATTGCCGACTAGTCTCAGTTTCTTGGTGGTCTTCTCACCGACTGGGTTTTGGTTTTTTAAATCTTGAGGCCGACATTGTGTATTTAATTTGGGTCATGAAATTTAATTTGGATTTCTCATTGGGGATTGTGTGGACCTAAATTTGGGTTGTTGGCATCTCCTATGTTAGATTTGGTGACCGACTTGTTGGTTTCCTCTTGTATTTAAGTTATGTTATGTTCTTAGCTTAGGGCATCAGATTTTTGGAGAGATGAGATTTGATTAGATATCATATTTGGGATAGGATCTGAGTGTTGGATCTGAGAAGTTGGGTTAGGATTTGTAATTTTGGGCAAAAGGTAAATGACCTGATGCTTGCAGAAGATATGTGATAGATCTTAGAGTTATATCTTTGTAATTGGTCATAACTGGGAAGGCCTTATAGCCCAACATGTTGAATGTAATTTTTGTTTTATAGAAATAGATCTCATATGTTGTTATTCTTGTTAATTGTTTTAAGATTGGACAGTCCATGATTGGACCCTCCGAGCTTGACTGCATCAATTAAATTCCTTAAGACCCCCTTATTTGATGAGCTAATCAAAGGTAAAACATTTTGGCAATCACATCGACCAAAGATAGGGACCAATTTTTTTGGTCTCTTGAGACCTACTATCTTTAGTCCAATATATTGTCAGAATTACGGCACACATGCAAACACATACCGACAATGTTGTTGTACATCTGACAACACTGTCGTCAGAATAGTTTTTCTGATTCTTATCAGAACTATGACACACATACAAACAAAAACTGATGAAGTTTTACTACATCTCACAACATTATTGTTGGAATAGTTTATCTGATTCCTATCAGAATTACTAAACCCATGCAAACAAAAACTGATGATGCTACTGTACATAAGACAACACTGTTGTCGTAATAGTTCTTTTGATTCATGTCGGAGTTATAACACATGCAAAAAAAAACTGACGATTCTACTTTCAAATGTACAACAACATCATCAGTATAGTTCATCTAATTCCTAGAATAATTACAAAACCTATGCAAATACAAACCGGTGATAGTACTGAACTTTCAACAGCACGATTGTCAAAATATTTCATCTGATGCCTATCAGAATTACAACACAAATGCAAACAAAAACTGATGAGGGAGGGGTCATAAATGCAACCTAAACTCTCCAAAGTAGACCACTATTGTCCAATGATGATTCTTTCAGAATGGATGTAGGAATTGTGATGACCATGGATACATCAAATTTTGTGACTAAAAAATCCTGACAACTCTTTTGGTCAGAATTCTGACTAATGGAGATCAGAATTCTGACTAACAGATATCGGAAATTGGACCCAAATATATTTGTGGGGTCTAGAGTCCCTAGCTAAAAATGTCATAGAATTCCCCAAATAATGTACCAAGAATCTCAACAAGGTTTCTGAATAATTTTCTAATTCACACCCTTGGTTTTTGGGCATACGACCAAGTGCAAGATCTACAATAATTTTTTCTTAAGACTTGTACCCCTTCTTGGTTTTTTTCATCTGACCAATTATAAGTATCTTCCAAAGAATCAAATCATGTTGAAACATTATTGATTATAATTTCTTTTACTAGGAATGTATGGATGATTTGAATCTATATCTGAGAAATTGGAGTACTTGGAACATCCTTCATCATATAAAATAGCTACAAACCTTATATCCATGGGATCAAGATGTTAATGATTCACACTTTGTTATCAATAAGTAGTTTTGGTTTAACTATATTTTATGTAACTGTAGTGGGTACGCTACCCAAATAGTTCTTCGTGAACTAACACCGACTCAGGCATATTAGAACTAACCCTATAACATCTACTCACAAACACATGAGGGTGTTTTTCAAAAAAGTTAAATTTAAAACACATTTGTCACGATTACTTATACACATGAATGATTTTATTTTTGTTCCCTTCCATTTGTTACCATTTTGTAGATGTATTAAATTGTTCCTATTAAATAAATGATATAATCCCTATAACATTATAATTCATTTTAACTAATTAATCATCTTTTTTTATATTCTTCTACCCGTTTAATTAAATTTATTTAATTCAGCTAGGTTTATTACCTAAGGTATTTAAATATAATTTAAATACCCCTTCTCTCTATTGTATTAAATTTAATTTAATACATGTCCCCCCATAAATCTCCTTTAAAATAAATTCATATTTATTTAATCCTACACACCCTAAAATTCTTCTAAGCCATGATTAATTTAAATCTAACTTAAATTTAATCCTAACCCTAACATAGAAACCTAGCCTACACCCATCACCTCATCCACTAAACCTCCCCTTTTGAACTAATCCATGATTAAACCCCTAAAAGGTGATTCCTAACCTTATTATCCCCTAACGAGTTTCTCACACATGTATGAGAAACTCTTCTCAAGGAAGCCTCCCAAATTCCTTAAATTCTCCAACTAGATCCTTACACATTTTTCCCTCAGTCCTTTTTCCAATGTTTCTCACACATGTGTGAGAAACCTTGGGCCCTTCAAACCTTAAATTCCCATCTTGTCTCAAGTTGAATTTTTGCATGATCATCCCCTTTATCCTATGTGTCTCCCATATGGATGCCACATAGGTGCCACCTCATCCAATCCCTCATCCTTTCTCAACAAATCTATAAATAGGAGCCTTTCCAGGAGAAAAATCATCCATTCTAGTTGAATTGTTATCATGTCAAATTATTTCTAGAGCATCTTAGAGGTTTTATGATTAGTTATTCTTTTCTAAGCTTAATCTTTGTACAGAAATCTATCATGTTAGCTCATTTTTAGTTTGAATCTTGAACGATGTTAGTATAACTTTCATTTTAAATTATAGAATCATCTATAGCTCATAGAAGCATTAAACATTTGATCTTGATTTGCAACTAGTTCCTCATAGTAGTTTTGCAAGCTCTTGATCTCCATTAGTTTTCATTATAGGATCATTCACCTTCAAGAAAACTTGTATAATGTGATTTAATATTCTATTGGGAGAGAAAACCCATAATAATTGCTAAGAGAAAATAAAAAAGGCTTGGGTGTACTTGTTTGGCTCATCAGAGGTTGTAGAGAGATCTCATTTTTTTTTAGTTCAAGTTTCATTACATGCTTTTGATTTATGATGTGCTAACCCACTAACCATTGGCATGTTTGAGCTTTTTCCACAAAGGTAGATTTCATCACATATATTTTGGCACACCTGAGGGGACCCACATCCCTAAAACCCATCACATTTTTTTTCAAAATTTGTGATAAAAATGCATCGAAATCTCTATTTTATGTATATCCATCTCTTCTCACAGACTGTTGTTTATGCAGATCCACATCTGTTCTCTAAGACTGAACTCTCTGCTCCTACTAGTTTCACATTCGGTTTAGGGGTTTTTAATGGATTTTCTATGCTTTGTAGCAATTTTATATTCAGTTTTCTGATAGTTAGTTTTTTGTGAAAATAAATGCTGCAAAAAAATTTTAGTTTCCTAAACCATAGATAAATTATTGTCTATGTAGATCCATGTCTATACGTCTGTAGGTTTCCATCTCCGCTCAGTTTGAACAAGAAAAAAGACACTTGTTTAAACTCTATTTATGTTTCCAACACACATTCAAATTTGGTGTTTGCGCTAACAAACCTTTGTCTGTGCAAATCCACATTTCCATCTGAGAACTTAAGTCTCCGCCTATTTATAAATTTACTTGAGTTGTTATCTTATTTGACTAAAGACTAATCAGTTGTGCATCTTTTTTTTATTGTTGAAGACTAAAGGATCAAAACTACCGATCTTAGTGCAAGGTCCTTGATTTATATTATGTTTCTTTGGGAATGAACCTTGCATGATAAGAATGTTTCTTGGAATGAAAGTAAAAAATAAACCTATACACTTCTTTGAATGCATGCTAATTGGATGAACAAACACACTTTCTTGTTTTCAGGAAGATCAATCTTGAATACTTTAAACACTTTACTACTTTATGGGAGTGTTCTATGCTAGTTAGAAAATCTAGATTTCCTCTAACTAGATTTATTTTAGAAAGAACTCATTTTATTGATGTATTTGAAGATGTTTTTTCTCAAAACTTCTTTTTGAGCTATTTGTGTAGATTAAAACCCCTAATTTAGGTGACACAAAGATAAAGTATAGTAGTATCATCTCCCTCACCTTTGTGGACCTAGGGTGTGTTAAATATTGCTGATATGTTATTCAGATTGTGCATCCATATGCTAGAATTAATTTTTTATCATTGATGTCAACATATTCCTACTGTTGGAGACAATGTTCCTGGTATGATCAGTGAGGTAATTTTTGTTGTATGAGTACTGTATTGGAGATCTAATTTTGTGATCATACAGTTATTTTCTAGGATGTCTATACATGATACTATTCAAGTGGCATAGGTTCAAATGATGACTTGAGAGAATTATGATGGATTTAACAGAGACTATTATTTTAGTTATTAAGATTGTGACAGTGTCTTAGTATTTGGATTGGTGTGGATCAGTTATGCAATATTATTGGTTGCTAACCTTTTGGTGATTTCAAGACATGGATGTGTATCCTCAGCTCAAGTGGTTCATGATTTGGATGCTGGAAAGCTAATTTTATTGTATGATCGTGGTTGCTAATTAGTGTCCCTGATGAACAATGTAGAGAAGTGAATGAATTTTCTGGTATAAATTTTCATGTTGATGTCTTGGTATTTCATGTTTCTTTCTGATGCTTCCTGATTGTGTCATATTTGTGTTTTTGGATTGCATTGGATTATGTGATTGTATTTGGTGAATTTCATGTGGCGCTTTGATTTCCTTGAGTTCTTGGTTGACTTGGCGATGTAGTGTGTTGTGAAGGTTTGTGGTGTGATCTAAAGATCCAGAGGATGTTCGAGATGTTTCTATGGATCATTGCTATGTATTATCCAACATTAAATGGATTGCATTGAGTATTGAGTTGTAATGTTTTTTAATTAACTCTATGGCTGACCTAGTTGGGATAAATTGATGTAATGAGTATATTTATGTAATCATTTGTAAATGTGAATGCATGAGACAAGAGAATAAGTATGTGATAATGAAGAGAAGAGTTGTGAGTGGAATCTACAATTGAGGAAAATATTTTTTTTACTTCATTGGAACTATTTTAGCATATCATAGATGTTTTTTGTCAGTTCATGAGATTGGACAGTATGTTCTCTATGATTTGATATAAGAGATTGTTGTAAGGCAGTGAGTCTTCCTCTGGATTGATATCCTTGTTATATTTGATCAGTGATCTATAGGCAGTATGCCTGAATGAATGTACATTCCCTTTTGAAATAATCCTACCAGTGTATATAACTTTTAATAGAGTGCATTCATCTTGTGGGTTTTATCCCCACTGTGGTTTTCCCCTAATAGGGTTTCCATGTCAAAAATCTTTTTACTATGTGTTGTTTACTATGTTGAGATATTGCTTACATGTTTATTATTAAGATCTAAGACTAAATTTTATAAGTTAATTATAGTTTTTTATTAGTGTGGCACAATTGATTCACCTCCCCCCCTCTTAGTTGTGTGTGTTATTCTAAGGTATACCAATTGGTATAAGAGCTAGTGTCCTCTTTCGTAATCTTGACCACTTGAGGAGATATGGGATGTCGACCTTTAAGAAGGATAGTCTAAGATTTTAAGGAATGAATTATACTATATGGAAGGCTTGAATTAATACAAACTTGATGTGTCTTCGTGAAGAACATTGGGTTGTTACAAAGAAAGATTAAAAACCTCCTGTTGATCTTGCTACTATGACTGTTGATGAGAAGAAAGAATTCAAGATTTATATAAGAGCAAAAGAAGCTTTGAAGAGTGCCATATTATATGTTGAGTATACAAACATGTTGGGATTAGAGACTACACATGAAGTATGGACAAATTTAGAGACATTATATCAACAAGATGAGTTTGTGAAGCAAGCTAAGTTAAAAAGTCTGAAAGGAAAATATGAAACATTAAGGATGAGAGAAGATGAGAACATTACTACCTATGTGAATAAGATCACCGAGCTTGTTTGTAGAATCAGACGCGCTAGTGGAACATTAAATGAGAATGAAATTGTTTCTAAGATCTTGAGATCCTTGCCTCCTTATAATCACAAGGTTTCTACTATTGAAGAGATCAAAATTGTGATTATTGTGACAAGGGATACATTGGTTGGTAAGTTAGTTGCTTTTGAAATGAGTGAATTTGGAGATAGATTTCCTAAAGTTGAATATTCATTTAAAGCAACTATTTCTAAGGATAAGCAAAGATATGACCCTAGTGATAGTTCATATAAGCTTGGTAAATATGTTAAGGAATGAGAACAAATTGAGAAGGAAGAAAGAGAACTTGAAGAGCTTGAAGCCATAATTGCAAATAGATTACCTAAGGGATCTGGTAAGTATGAAGGAAAGTTGGAGAATAATGGCAGGAGTGGTAGGAGGGCATTTTCAACAGATGCAACAACCAAATCGTAGATTGCAGCATCATCAATAGTAATATCATCATCAATGATAGCAGCAATTTCAACATGAGCATCAGGCAACCTCAGCAACAGGGAATCAGTCTGACCTACCTACTGCTTTTAGAAACATTTCTCGAATTACACCGATAGTACAACCTGCCAGGAAATTGCAGCAATTAGCAGCCTCACAGACTAAGGGCTTTACCAAGGCCACGTTCATAGAAAAAAATGTGGTGGGTAATAATGCCAGATCAATATTCCAAGGGAAAGCCATAGTGTTGCCAGCCAAGCTATTTTTTCTAAACCCCCAGTTTCATTTCTCCAACAAGAAACATCATGAAGGTTTTCACATGTTTGAAACTGGAGAGACATCATCTATGGCCACTCAACATCAACAACCCCCTGCAAAAAATCTACAGAATCTGAAAAATAGATTTGAGCGGGAAAAATTTCAAACCCACAAACCCTCTATTCCAAGCAAGCCAAGGGTTCCACACAAGTCTATAGCCCTTTTGAAAGAAAAGCAGCCCATTTTTGACATTTGTGAAGGAACTCCCCCAGGATCTTCGTCAGGTGCAGGGGAAGATTTTGACAGGAATAAACAGGGTCTGTATGCAAATGAGAAACCTGCATCATTAGAGTTGGATTGATTTGCCCAAGCCCCCTTCATTCCAAACAAATCAAAGCAAGTCTGGCAAAAGAAGAATCAAGATACACACTCAGATCCACTTATGGCCTCAATTACTCTTCCGAAAAAGCTGTTGCAGATCCATATTGGTACATTACGACACCTAGCCCTAATAGGTAAGCTATCTTCTAACACTTTTCCATTTTCAGTTATCAAAGAATGGGCTATGAGCACGCTTCAAGGGATTAAAGAAATCTTCTGTATTGATTCTGCCAGTCAATTTTTTGTTGTTATTTTCCATTCCAAAAGTGACAGAGATTGGGTTAACAAATATAAACATTGGTTCTATAAGGGGTTGGGTCTCTTCACAATGCCATGGATCCCCAATTTCAAACCAGAGCCCAACGTCGCTCATTTTTTCCCATATTGGATTTGTAATGCCCACCCTAGAATCTTCCTATGTTAGATGGACAGGACTATTGCTTTGACACTTTGGGTTTCATGATGGACTATGATTATTATTTAGTTAGCATTTTATGAGATATTTGAGCATATATTATTGGTTATTGCAGTTGTATGGACATATTAAATGAGATATGATTTAATGATGAATGGCTAGAAATGAACT
>MU224522.1:3926446-3944540 GCA_018584345.1 Thuja plicata | reverse complement strand
CACCAAATTGAAATTTGAGGTTCATTTTAGGTACCTAAACTGAAATATTTGGTCATTTATTTAGTCATTTATTTGGTCATTTTGCCCGATGACCAAATTGGTCATTTTACCCGATGACCAAATTGGTTATTTATTTAGTCATTTTACCTGATGACCAGATTGGTCATTTATTTAGTCATTTATTTAGACATTTATTTAGTCATTTTAGTAGTGATTTTACCCGATGACCAAATTGGTCATTTATTTAGTCATTTATATTTGTGAATTGCAAAAAATGGGTAGAATATGATCAGTTTTAGTCATGTGACTAAAAATTTTAGTCACATGACTAAAAGTTTTAGTCACTTGGTCATTTATTTCCCAAATTCTACTAGTAATGTGTAAAGAAAAACATCAAAGAAATGAACTATATACACATTTGACAAATGGATTTTTAATGTGGAAACCCTGTTAGGGGGAAAACCACTTGGGATCGGTAACCTAAAATTTTCACTCTTTAGAAGTGATCTTGGTGAAGAGCCAACCCTGTTAAAGGTTACAAACACATTGTTAAGTGCGATCTTGTTAGATAATTTATCACTAACAGTTTATCACTCGACCTAGCATTCACTATGTTGTCAACATGAAAACCTTTTGATACTCCTTGGGATGTATCTCAATATATAAAGGATGGTTAAATCCTACTCTGTTAAGAGATTTTCTGAATCAATGGTTAAACTAAAATAGCATATGATCTGTTCATAAATACAACTTAATCTTGCAGATGTTCAGATCTATTGTAAGATCATAATACCTCTTTTAATAAATGTTTCTCTTTTGTTCCTTTGCTTCACTTTTTCTGCTCGGTGAATGTTGTTGCTTGGTGTCTGTAGAAATATTAGCTTTGTTCTTCATCTTGTATGATCAGATCTGTATGAATACTTCTATCTTCACCAGAATTCTCTTCAGCATTCCTCTTTTCACAATGAATTGCTTGTCTCTTTATATGGACATGATTTTACCATTTCTTGTCCTTCTTGTTTTCTTTGTTGATCGCTTCTTGATCCGTAAAGCTTTCCTTGCTTGCTTTAGTTTTAATACATAAAAATCTCATTGTTTTATGGAATAAAACATGTTTTAAATCTCCTTATCTTTAGCTTTTAATTGATCGATGAAAACAAAGTAATCAAACCGTTTACTCTGTATTTAGTTTCTTCCAGCTAAGTTGTTTTTTTGTATCCTAACTTTTGTTCTCGTCAGTCAACACTTCAGTTGTGCTCAGTAACTACTGCACATAGCTTGGGCATCAACTTCAGTTATGTTTGGTGACAACTGTAGTTAGCTTGATAATTCTTTCTCGGGTATCACTTGCTCGGGTAACACTATCACTCGATGTACATGATTACCGATGATAAAATCTTTGTCTCTTTAGATCTTTAAGAGTTGTGACAATATGTTTATGAGAAATCATACCATATCAAGTTGACATCAATGACAATACAATACATTAACTGATTTAATGTCTTGCATTTACCTTTTGCATCTTGGTGATCATCAACTTTTTTATCTTCAAACAGTCAATCAGTTATTGTTCATCAATCTCTCCCTTTGGCATTGATGGCAACATACTACATAATACTAATACAATATAAAATATATCAGTTTTAGTTCATCAATATTTACCAAACTTTTTTTTTTCTATAACCAATACAAATGTCTGACTCTCGATAATCTCTTCTAGCTTAGATTTGATTCTTGCAGAGTACTTCCTTCATTCTTTATTCCCTTCACTGGATAGATGTAGAAACTTCTGATTCTATCTCTCCCTTTGTTTTAGAATCTCTTCTCCATTTTTTGGATAGATGCAATGTTAACTTTTCTGATTCTCTCCCTTAGATGGATGTTTCTTTGAATCTTTCTCTGATGTTTTCTCTCCCTTTGACTGTTCCTCTCCTTGATGGATGATTATGATAGAGATTTCATATATTTTTTCCCTTTGACAGCAATGTATTTCATTCAATACTTCTCTCCATATTCATTAAGTACATCTCTCCCTTTCAATACTTCTCTCCCTTTAACAGTAATGCCAAACTAAATCTTTCTCTCTTTTTTTATAATATATTCCTTTAATTTACTCTCCATCAGCAATACATTAACTCTAGTGTTCGGTGCAAATACGTACCTTTTTGTGTATTGATATATCTTTGTAGTCCATCTCTTTTCTTGCATCAACATGAATGATCTTCTGATAATGTGTAGGCTGATGCAGCCTTCTAGTCAACTTAGTGACCAGTAGACAAGGGTCTGGCCCCTAGTCTCTTTCTCAGGGTATCTTTAGGCAATGGATTTGTGAATATGTCTGCTAATTGTTCCTTGGATTGAACATATTCCAGTATCACCTCTTTCTCTTGCACTTGTTCCGTTACGTAATGATACTTGATAGCAATATGCTTCATCTTAGCATGCATGACAGGGTTCTTTGAAATGTTTATTGCACTTGTATTATCACAATAGATAATCACTGGTTCAAGAATTTTCATATTCATACCTTCCAATAATTTTTTGATCCATGCAATGTTAGAGAAATTTGTAGCAGTAGCCACATATTCTGCTTCTGCAGTGGATTGTGAGATGCATCCTTGCATCTTACTTATCCATGTGACAAGTCTGTCACCCATAAAGAATGCTCCTCATGTTGTGTTCTTTCTATCATCTAATTTTCCAGCCCAATCAGCATTTGTATAGACTTGAAGCTCAAATTTTCCTTCTTTTCTATACCATAAGCCATAGTCTTTGGTATTCTTTAGATATCTTAGAATTCTTTTGACAACAGTCATGTGTGATTCCTTGTGATTCCAACCGCATGTGTTATATCTAGTCTAGTATGTACAACATACATGATTTTTCCAATAATAGATCTATATAGGGTCTAATTTACCTTGGTTGACTTATCTTCCTTTATCAACTTGCATTTGGTTGCCATAGGTGTTCCAACTGGATTGGAGTCCTCCATCTTGAATATCTTGAGAACTTCCTTGATGTATTTGGATTGTGTGATGTAGATTCCTACATCCTGTTGAAGAATTTGTAGACCAAGAAAGAATTTGATCTCCCCAAACATTGACATCTCAAACTCTTTTCTCATTTCAGTAGCAAATGATTTGCATAACATATCATTACCTCAAAATATGATATCATCAGTAAATATTTCAGCAATCAGAATGTTATCATCGGTATCTTCTTTTAAATACAGATCATTGTTTTCACTTGTTCTTACAAATATAATACTTATAATATAGGAGTGAAGTCTTTCATACCATGCTCTCAGTGCTTGTTTCAATCCATACAAGACTTTGTGTAGTCTACAAACCATATTTCCCTTGTTAGGATCAACAAACCCTTCGGGTTGTTCAATGTATACTTCTTCTTCTAGTATTCCATTTAGGAATGCAACATAAGCAAGTAGAATTCTCACTCCTTCTAGTCTAGCAATAGGTGCAAAGGTTTCTCCATAGTCAATACCTTCTTCTTGTGCATACCCCTTGCATACTAAACTTGCTTTGTTCCTTGTGAATTCTTCATTCTCATTTAGCTTGTTTCTGAATATCCATTTGGTACCAATGACATTCTTGTCATCCGGTCTAGGTACTAATGTCCATGTTCTATTATTCTCAATCTTCTCTATCTCTTCATTCATAGAACTAGCCCATTCTTCATTTTCAAGTGTAGTATTAACATATTTAGGCTCAAAATCACAAATTAAACATCTAGTGTTCAGTGACTTACTTCTTGTTCTCATTCCAGCCTTTTTGTCTCCTATGATCTGGTTCTGTGGATGGTGTCTTCTGACATACTTGGCAAGTACTGTTTTAGCTCTTTGTTCATCATCTTGACCTTCATTCTGATCTTCATCACTCGGTACATCATTGTGAGCAATTTCCTAATTTTTGGTGTTTGCATCTTGATGCTTGAGTGCATTATTCTGTCGCTCAGGAGTGATACACTGTTTCTCAAGAAGAGTGTTAGGTTCTTCACTATAGAAAAACATGTTGTAGTCTTCTAGTTCCTTTCTGCTTTCCTCATCATTTTTCTCAGGAAATTCATCTACTTTGACATTTTCACTTTCAATGATTTTGTTAGAGGATTTGTTAAGACATTTATAAGCCTTACTTTTGGTAGAATAACCTAGAAAAATTCCTTCTTCACCTTTGGAGTCAAGCTTTCCATTTCTATCATCTTTCAAAATATAACATTGACTTCCAAAATTTTTGAAGTAACTTACATTGGGTGTGTATCCATACCATAGCTCATAAGGTGTCTTATTGGTGTCTTTCTTCAATTGAACTCAGTTTAATGTGTAGACAACAGTACTGACAGATTCTCTCCAGAATGTTTGTGTGATGCATTTCTCAATCATCAGTGTTCTAGTACAATCAACAATGGATTTTTTCCTTCTTTCAACAATCCCATTTTGTTGTGGTGTTCTCGGTGCAGAAACCTATCTTTGAATTCCATGCTCATTACAAAAGTTAGTGAATTCATCATAAATAAATTCTCCTCCTTTATCTGATCTTAGAAATTTTTGTTCCTTTCCACTTTGTTTTCCATTATATATTTATACCATTTAAACATCTTGAATACTTTCGATTTCTCTTTTAAGAACATAATAGTCATCATTCTAGAATAATCATCTACAAATAGAATGATGTATCTATCACCATAGTAGCTCTTTGTTCTCATTGGTTCACATAGATCAATATGGACTAGCTTTAGAATAGAATTAGATGTGTAGGTTTTTCTCTTGAAACTAGACTTTTTTATTTTACCTTTTTGATAATTCTTACACATGACATGGTCGGGATTTGACATGCTCGGTAAGCCTCTTACTTTCCATTTATTGCTTATCCTAACCATGTTGTCAAAATTCACATGACATAACCTTTTATGCTACAACCATATGTCTTCATTTGTATCCATTAAACAAGTAGTATTAATATCATCAAGATAGAATAGGTTACCTTTTGTTTGTTCACCAGTTTCGATCAACCTTCCTAATTCATTAAAGATCTTTGCCTTTTTATTCTCAAATGTAACTTGGTGTCCCATGTTATTCAACTATGAAACACTTAATAGATTATAGTTAAGTCCTTTCACCCAATATGCATTTTCACATCTGATCAAATTATTCAACATTATTGTTCCTTTACCTTCAACCGGACAAGGTGAGTCATTACCCATTCTTACTGATCCACCATTATAATATTCAAAAGTTTCAAAATTTTCCTTATCTCTAGTCATGTGGTGAGTACAACCACTATTAATAATCCAGATATCATTCTTACTAACCTTAGATATGAGTGCAGTCTCAACATACATTTCTTCTTTGTCTGAATCATCTTTCATAGCAACAAATACCACCTTAATATCTTCATCAGACTCAGTGTTAGTATTTCTAGCTTTGTTCTTAGCCAGGTAACAAGCCTTCTTTCCTTTGTCCTTGTAGTCTCGGTTGTCTCTTATATCAGATTATCGGTTGCTTCGGTAATCTCTGTCATCACCTCTATCAAACTTCTTCTCATATGATCTGTTATTGTTTATGTCTTCTTTTATTTTGTTAGGACATCTAGCAGCAAAGTGTCCAATCTCTTTACAATTAAAACATACCAATGGTAATTCCTTTGTATCTACCTTTGCCTCTCTGCAATCTTCTAGCTATTAGTGCTTCAATCTCATCAAGTTCTTGGTCATCACTGTCACTATCACTATCATTCCTCATAGTGTGTTTATGACTTGATTTACTTATTTTCAAAGAAGATTTGAATGCAAACTCAATAGTTGGTAAGACACTGTTGTCAAAGTTATTCATCTCAAATGAAATAAGTCTACCAATCAAACTATCTAGAGTAACATTGTTATTTTCTATTGCTCTCATTTATTGTATAGAATTTACTCTAATAGCATAAACAAGCAGTAAGGTTCTTAGAATTTTACTTACTGTTGTTTCTTCTTCAAGTACACCTCCTACTCCTCAGATAACATTAACTACCTCTTTGATTATGCAGTTGTACTAAGTGATGTTTTCTCCTTTCATTCTTAGGTCATCAAACCTTCCTCCTAGGCTTTCTACCTTAGCTCTTAGCACAGTCTTATCTCCTCCATGTACTAGCTTTAATTTATCCAACATTTTCTTTGCAACGGTGCATGATTTGACATCTTCAAATTCAACATCAGAGAGTGAGGAAGCAAGTTCTATCATCATAGAATTTTGTTCATTCTTTTATCTCAATTGATCAACTGTCAAAGGTCCAATAGGTAAAACAAATTCAGTATCTAAGTATTGAGTGACATAATTTCCAATACCTGATAGGTGGAGTCTTATCTTACTTTTCCATGATGCAAAGTTGTCCTTGTTCAACTTAGGCACATCCCTTTTTCTCATCTTGTGATCTTTAGATTGAGTCTTTTAAACTCCATTTCTAAGCACACAAGCTCTGATACCAATTGTTAGAATAACTGAGAGGGGTGTGAATCAGTGACCTCAAAAATTAATCCAATAAATCAACCCAAAAATTTATACCACAAATGGAAAACCTCTATTTATCTTCAGTCCTACAAGATTATGCCTTTTGTAAATCTAACATGTATATATTGCTCGGTGTTTACTCTTTTTATCCTTTCCTTAAGCTTTACCGAATAGCAGTGTGTCTTTTCTTAACCTTTACTAAAATACAGTAAATAACTTAGTGTTTACCGATTTATCTTGTTTTAGTAATGTGTAAAGAAAAACATCAAAGCAATGAACCATATACACATTTTACACATGGATTTTTAACATGGAAACCCTGTTAAGGGAAAAACCACTTGGGACCGATAACCCAAAATTTTCACTCTTTTGAAGTGAGCTCGGTGAAGAGCCAACCCTGTTAAAGGTTACAAACACACAGTTAAGTGTGACCTTGTTAGAGGATTTATCACTAACAGTTTATCACTTGACCTAGCATTCACTATGATGTCAACATGAAAAGCTTTTGATACTCCTTGGGATGTATCTCAATATATAAAGGATGGTTAAATCCTATGTTGTTAAGAGATTTTCTAAATCAATGGTTAAACTGAAATAATATATGATATGTTCATAAATACAACTTAATATTGTAGATGTTTAGATCTATTGCAAGCTCATAATACCTCTTATGATCAATATTTCTCTTTTGTTTCTTTGCTCCACTTCTTTTTTCTCAGTGAATGTTGTTGCTTCTCTGTTGCTCGGTGTCTGCAAAAATATTATCTCTATTCTTTAGCTTGTATGATCAGATTTGTATGAAGAATTCTATCATCACCAAAATTCTCTTCAGCATTCCTCTTTTCATAATGAATTGCTTGTCTCTTTATATAGACATGATTTCACCGTTTCTTGTCCTTCTTGTTTTCTTCATTGATCACTTCTTGATGCGTAAAGCTCGCCATGCTTGCTTTAGTTTTAATCTATAAAACTCTCCTTATTTTCTGGAATAAAACATGTTTTAAATATCCTTCTTATCTTTAGCTTTTAACTGATCGATGAAAACAAAGTAATCAAACAGTTAACTCTATATTTAGCTTCTGCCAGCTAAGTTATTTTGTCGTATCCTAACTTTAGTTCTCATTGGTCAACACTTCAGTTGTGCTCGGTGACTACTGCAAATAGCTCAGGCATCAAATTCATTTTTGTTCGGTGACAACTGCAGTTATCTCAGTAATGCTTGCTCAAGTATCACTTGCTCGGGTAACATTGTCTGTCGGGCAACACTGTATGATTATCGATGACAAAAAATTTGTCTCTTCGTATCTTTAAGTGTAGTGACAATATGTGTATGAGAAATCATACCATATCAAGTTGACATCAATGAAAATACAATATATTAACTGATTTAATGTCTTGCATTTACCTTCTGCATCTCAATGATCATCAACTTTGTCATCTTCAAACATTCAATCAGTTATTGTTCATCAGCAAGCACAAAATTAGAATCAGAATGGATCAGTAGAACAGAATGAAGAAATTGAAGATGAGGAAGAGTTGGAAACAAAAGATTCATATACAAATGAAAATCCAAAGAATCCAAGGTATGTAAAGTTAAATCATTTAGAGAATCAAATTATTGGTGATAGAAATAAAGGAGTTTAGACTAGAGGAAGAATTACTAGGAATGAAGTTTGTTTTATTTCTAAGATTGAGCCTAAGGATGTTGATGAAGCATGCAAAGATGAAAGTTGGGTCAAAGCTATGGAAGAAGAATTGGAACAAATTGAGAAGAATAAGACTTGGTTCCTTGTTCCTAGACCCGTGGACAAGAATGTGATTGGTACTAAATGGGTATTCAAAAAAATTGAATGAAGATGGTGAAGTGGTTCAGAACAAAGCCAGACTTGTTTGTAAGGGATATTCTTAGATGGAAGGTATTGATTTTGAGATCTTTTCTCCCGTTGCTAAGATTGAATCTCTTCGAATGTTTCTTGCATATGCTACTTACAATTTTTTTAAGGTATATCAAATGGATGTTAAGTCCGCATTCGTGAATGAACAGATGGGAGAAAAAGTATACATTGAACAACCAGATGGCTTTTCCTAGACTGATAAAGATGACATGGTTTTCTGATTAAAGAAATATTTATATGGATTGAAGAAAGCCCCTAGAACCTAGTATCTTAGGTTAGATAAGTATTTATTGAAGATTGGTTTCAATAAAGGTATTGTTGACAATAATTTGTACTTCAAAGTTATTGATGATAACATTTTGATTGTTGAAGTCTTTGTGGACGATATAATTTTTGGTGGAAATGACAAGTTGAGTGAAGAATTTTCTGATGAGATGTAGAAGTAATTTGAGATGTCTATGATAGGTGAGATGAGATTATTAAGTTGGACTTCAAATTACACAAAAGGATAAAGGTATTTTCATTTTTCAGTCCAAGTATGTGAAAGAATTGTGGAAGAAATTTTGTATGGATAATTCACAACCTGTTGGTACACCTATAATTACTGGTTACAAGTTGATAAAAATTGATAGCACACTTAATGCAAATCAAACTATATATAGATCAATGATTGGTGGGTTATTATATTTGACACAAACTAGACTAGATATTATGAATGTTGTTTGCATTGTTGCTAACTTTCAAGAAAAACAAGAGGAATCACATGTTTTTATTAAGAGGATATTCAAATACTTTAAGGGAACAAATGATTATGGCTTATGGTATGGTAAAGATGATGATTTCACATTGAGTGCATATACTAATGTGGACTGGGTAGGTAATATGGATGATATAAAGAGCACAAATGGAGGAGCAATCCTCTTGGGTAAGACATTAGTTTCATGGGAAAGTAAGAAACAAAATTGTATATCGCAATCTACTGCTAGAGCTCAATATGTTGTTTCTGCTTTTAATTATGCACAAGTGGTATGGATGAAAAAATGTTGAAAGATATTAGAGTGACTATTGATGAGCCTATTTATATCTATTGTGACAATTCAAGTGTTATCAATATTTAAAAGAACCCTGCGTTGCATTCAAAGACAAAGCATATTTATATCAAATATCATTTCTTGAGAGATAAAGTTAGTGAGAAAGAAGTCAGATTGGAGTATGTATCTACTAAACAAAAGATTGCACATATATTCAAGAATCCCTTTCCAAAGGATACTTTTGAGTATCTCTGAGGTAAGCTTGGGGTGATTTCCCCTCCTGATTAGAGCTAGAGATGGATTGAGATGCATCAGTCCAGTGTGCTTAGATAGATTTCATTCTACTAGATTGATGTTTTGGTAGTTTCTCTTTAGGGGGAGTAGTGTGTAGTAAATGTTTCATGAGATGTGTTGATCATATTTTTGGCCTCTATGAATTAGTTCATACATGTGCATTTTTCATTGATGTCAAAGGGGGAGAGATATTCATGTCAAAATAAAATAGATTTGGCAGAGATATTAAGATTGGGGAGAGATATTCATGTATTTCATATTGTGGATATTACTAGTATTATTGTTGATATTATTTATTTGTGCATTGATTAAAATTTTCACATCATATGTTATCATCAATGCCAAAGGGGGAGATTGTTGGATATTGATGAGATGTTGTTCAGATTGTCCATACATATGCTGGCATTAATGTTTTGTCATTGGTGTCAACATATTCCTACTATTGGAGATAGTGTTCATGGTATGATCAGTGAGATGATTTTCGTGGTACAACTACTGTATTGAATATCTAATGTTGCGATTGTACACTTGTATTATGGGATGTGTATACTTGATATTGTTCAATTGGAATATGTTTGGATGATGATTTGAGAGAGTTATGATGGATTTATTAGAGACTTCTATTTTAATTATGCAGGTTGTGATAGCGATTTAGTATTTGAATTGGTGTTGATTAGCTATGAAATATTATGGGTTGCTAGCCTAGTGGTGAGTTCAGGACATATATGTGTGTCCTTAGTTTGGGTGGTTCATGATTTGCATGCTAGAAAGATAATTTTCTTTTATGACAGTTGTTGTTGATTAGTGTTTCTGATGAATAGTGTAGAGAAGTGAATCGATTTTATTGTAGAGATGTTCATGTTGATATCTTGGTATTTCACATTACTTATTGATGCTTCTTGATTGTGTCCTATTTGTGTTGCTGGATCACATTGGATTATGCAATCGGATTTGGTGAATTTCATGTTGTATGTTGATGTTCATAGGAGTTCTTTGCTAACTTGATGATGTAGCGTGTTGTGAAGGTTTTTGGCATGATCTACGAAAATAGAGAATGTTTGATATGTTTCTATGGATCATTGCTATTTCTTAGCCCACCTTCAATAGATCACATTGAATATTGATTTTTTATGTATTAATGTTTTGTAATTAGCTCTCTGGCTGACCTAGTTGAGATAATTTGATGTAGTATATAAATATGTAATCATTTGTAAATTTGAATGTATGAGAGAAGAGAGAATAAGTATGTGATGCTAAAGAGAAGAGGTATGAGTTGAATCTGTAATTGAGGTAGAGATATTTTTTAGGTCATTGGAACAATTTTGTCATATCAGAGATTTTGTTTGTCTGTTTGTGAGCTTGGACAATATGTCCTCTATGATTTGAGATTAGATATTTTTGTAAGGAAATGAGCCTTCCTTAGGATTGAGATTTGTGTTGTATTTGAGTAGTGAGATCTAGGCAGTGTGCCTGAATGCATGTGCATTCCCCTTTGTAATATACCTATTAGGGTATAGTACATTTAACAGAGTGCATTCATCTTGTGGGTTCGATTCCCACCATGGTTTTTCCCCTAACATGGTTTCCACATCAAAAATCTTTGTGTTATGTGTTGTTTACTGTGTTGAGATCTTGATTACATGTTTATCATTGAGATATGAAATTAATGTTTATAAGTTGATTAGAGTTTGTTATTATTGTGGCATAACTAATTCATCTCCCCTCTCAATTGTGTGTGATATCCTAAGGTCTAACAAGGTGAATAGAAAGATTACCTTATCTTTGCTTCTAGAGAGGCATGTCTAGAGGGAGCACTTCCCCTTTAAAGGATGACCTCAAAATGATAAATTTCCTAGCTAGTATATAAATAAGACATTGCACAAAAACTTGTTTTATCCCATCAAGCTTGGGTGTGCTGTGTGGATGATAGTTTGCTTTGGGCGAATAGTGTCTAAGGAGTCGATGTGGTCTACTATAGACTTAAGTGTCTCACACATGTACAAATCGATTGGGGGGACACCACACATATTAATATAATATGTTAATTAGTAGCCTACCTAGTTCACCTCCGAACAGTGACTTATTATAGTGTGAGGGGAGGAAATATTCTCCCCCCAAGATTCCCATCATACATGTCCCGGTATATTTTATTACAAAAGATATCTTTGTAGCACGACAAAAATACCTGGAAAGGGAAAAAACATGGGTGTTCTTTTGGGGGTGACACTGTTATGTGAGCCGAAGGACTACCAAACAATGGGCCTACAATATTTTATCTAAAGATAATTCCTTAGGGTAGAAAGTGCTTGAACTATCTTCATTTTTTTTACCATGTAACAAATATAAATGACTTGAAAAATCCATTTGAATATACACAAATGAAGTTCCAAAGTATTATCAGCTTTTTGAAGTCACAATTGCTTGTCTCTTGCAAGGTGTCTTTGTCCTTTGCAGGTCTTTTTCAGACACCTATTTTACAAATTGAATGTTTCAAGTTTGATTCAAGGTATAATTAGCATAGGCAATGCCTTTAAAGTATGATTAAAATTAGTTTTTTCCATTGAACAAAAGCCAAAACAAGTCATCCAAACATGATCAAAATTAGTCCAACTAGTTAAAACACAAAAATTTCACCTTTTCTCTAGATAAGCATTTGCACAGATCAACATCTATATTGACAGATCTACATTTTTGCTTTTCTAGATTTTAGACATAATATTCTATTTGACTAAGTCAAAATTTCACATTGGCATCTCCGACTTGCAATCTAGGTTTCTGCAAATCCACGTCTGTGTCTGGGAACCCACATCTACACCTAAAGTGAGCTTCCCAGTCCCATCAAATTTTTTTTTTTCTAGTATTCTAAGGGAACCTTTTTTTTTTTTACAAAATTAGTCAGTTTGAACCTCCAAAATCCAATTTCTTTGGGCTATTTCCAATCTTAGAAAGCACAAGAAGTCAAGGTTCAATTACCCCTCGCTTACAAAGAGAATAAAGCAGTTGATCCAACCATTAGTAAAAAGCAACATGTCATGCGAGAAATCCAAATTTGCACCTAGCAAGCTAAGAGATATGAAATGATAATTGTCAACAACAAATTTGCCTATCTCATTGCCAAATTCCAAGTGAACCAAAATTTCATTATGCCTTCTAGAGAGACCTACGATGAGTAGAACTAGACCTTTCCTAGCTAGTATATAAATAATACATTGAACAAAAACTTAAAGGATGACCTCAAAATGATAAATTTCCTAGCTAGTATATAAATAAGTCATTGAACAAAAACCTGTTTTATCCCATCAAGCTTGGGTGTGCTGTATGGATGATAGTTTGCTTTGGGCGAATAGTGTCTAAAGAGTCGATGTGGTCTACTAGAGACTTAAGTGTCTCACACATGTACAAATCGATTGGGGGGACACCACACATATTAATATAATATGTTAATTAGTAGCCTACTAGGTTCACCTCCGAATAGTGACTTATTATAGTGCGAGGGGAGGAAAGATTCTCCCCCCAAGATTCCCATCATACATGTCCCGGTATATTTTATTGCAAAAGATATCTTTGTAGCACGACAAAAATACCTAGAAAGGGAAAAAACATGGGTGCTCTTTTGGGGGTGACATTGTTATGTGAGCTGAAGGACTACCAAACAATGGGCCTACAATATTTTATCTAAAGATAATTCCTTCGAGTAGAAAGTGCTTGAACTATATTCATTGTTTTGACCATGTAAAAAATATAAATGACTTGAAAAATCCATTTGAATATACACAAATGAAGTTCCAAAGTATTATCAGCTTTTTGAAGTCACAATTGCTTGTCTCCTGCAAGGTTTCTTTGTCCCTTACAGGTCTTTTTCAGACACCTATTTTACAAATTGAATGTTTCAAGTTTGATTCAAGGTATAATTAGCATAGGCAATGCCTTTAAAGTATGATTAAAATTAGTTCTTTCCATTGAACAAAAGCCAAAACAAGTCATCCAAACATGATCAAAATTAGTCAAACTAGTTAAAACGCAAAAATTTCACCTTTTCTCCAGATAAGCATTTGCACAGATCAACATCTATACTGGCAGATCTACATTTTTGTTTTTCTAGATTTTAGACATAATATCCTATTTGACTAAGTCAAAATTTCACATTGGCATCTCCGACTTGCAATCTAGGTTTCTGCAAATCCACGTCTGCGTCTGGGAACCCACATCTACACCTAAAGTGAGTTTCCCGGTCCCATCAAATTTTTTGTTTCTAGTATTCTAAGGGAATCTAATTTTTTTTTTACAAAATTAGTCAGTTTGAACCTCCAAAATCCAATTTCTTTGGGCTATTTCCATTCTTAGAAAGCAAAAGAAAGTCAAGGTTCAATTACCCCTTGCTTACAAAGAGAATAAAGTAGTTGATCCAACCATTAGTAAAAAGCAACATGTCATGCGAGAAACCCAAATTTGCGCCTAGCAAGCTGAGAGATATGAAATGATAATTGTCAACAACAAATTTTCCTATCTCATTGCCAAATTCCAAGTGAACCAAAATTTCATTGTTCCTTCTAGAGAGACCTACGATGAGTAGAACTAGACCTTTCCATCACTTCATTAATTTTTCATCATTCTAGTCTTCCATACATCCCAAATCTTCCCACTTTTGACTTAGGATCATCGTCATCTATTTGGAATTAAATCCTTGGATAGTCCGATCAATCAACATCAATTCTTCACACCGTCATCAAGATCCCATCAATATTTAGGTTTGAAGATTTTATCAAAGTGTCTTTGGGAATCTTATCCTCATCAATCCTTGTTAAATTGTGTTACTTAAGAACATTTTTTTCTTGAGTGATCAAATTAATATAATTAATATCCTATTTTTCTTGGGATCATTAGTCTATCTCCAAGTATATCATCAAATCATTTTTCTTAACAAGATCTTATCTCACTAAGATTATCCAAAACCTTCACCATCCAAATCAAATCTAATTGAGGCCCTATCCTCACAATCCAATCATCTAATCAATCCTCTCTTAGGCCCTCCCCTTGTAATAAAACACATCGAAACATTTGCTCCTAGTTCTAATTTCATCCTTCATCCATCATCGAATATTCTATTCAACTCATTTCTAAACTCCATCCTTCATCCTTTCATAGGTCACCATTGTATGGTTTTTCTAACCTAATCACAAGCTAAAACTACAAGGCGCACTCAAGTAACTACCAACCATGATGACAAGAATCCTTTTATTCATACGTTCTTTCAAGGAAATGAGGTACAAGTTGAGGACATAACTAATTCACCTAGAGAAAATTAAGTTGTGGATCAACCTGAAATACCTACTTAGGTGAATGAATTCCTTAGCGATCCAAACAATTTAGAAATGGTCAAAAAGGCTAATAGACAAAACAATGTTAAAATCTTCATGAACCTTGTTAAGAATGGTGTCACAGTACTCACTGATTTTGATGAGTCCCTCCTCTACAAAAATATCATCAAGGATGAAACTACTACAAAAATGGCCACAACTTCAACAATCAACACAACATCATCAAATGATAAAGGCAAGGGCACTTCTAGTGGTCCTTCTACATCAATTCCCGCATCAACCTCACAACAAACAATTCAATTAACAAGTGAGAAGATTCAACAAATTCTTAGTGTTATACCCAAAATGACTTCACTTACTAACACCCATACCACAATGAACACCTTTAATGTCATGGGTTCTAGTGTATTTAACATAGGCCAAACTTCAATCCCTCAATCCATGCATCAAATCTCATTATAATACTTCACATCCTATTAGCAATAATAGTCCACCAACACAACTGAGAGGGGGGTGAATCAGTTGTGAGCCAAATAAAATTAAACTTTATACTTTTTAAATCATATACTTAATGCAAATATAAACATATCAAATGCAACACCATAACACAAGAATTTTTTTTCGTGGAAACCCTGTTAAGGGAAAAACCGTAGTAGAAATTAGCACCCACAAATAATGCACTAAAAGTATAGTTTCCTTGTTAGGAGATTTAGCCCTATTAGGAGCTGATTATTACATACAATGCATAGTCCCTATTAAAGGACATAACCTATTAGGAGTCAAGAGAAAAAAAGGCTCACTGTATAGGCATACTATCCAAATGTCAAGGTTAAATCCACCTTATGGACTCACTGTCTGAAATACATATATAGAAGTAACAGTAACCAAAGAACTGATTGATAGCGAATTTCTTTGCTTAAATAGTTCCAATGAAGTTAATAAAAATCACTACCTGTTCTCTACATCAAACAGACTTCACAAATACAAGCTCGCAGCTTTAACATTCCACTTTTATACTTTCCCACCAAGAAACAACTCTTCTTTATACAATTTTACAATAAACAATTAGGTTGGCCTATTAAGACTTCCCCAATATACAAATAATTAAATAGATCCTTGCTAAGATAAACATGGTACCTTACACAATTAAACATCAATTGCAATTCAACAATTATACTCCAAGATCTGAAATCCATGCTCGCTATCCTCTAAACACGTTAGACAACTATAGTCAGCCATAAATAGATATTCGCAAGATCACATGCCCCAGTTGACGTCACTAAGAACACAACGACCCAAAAATATCAAGTAACATTCTCCAAAATATCTTTGTCCATGCCTTAAGCTCGCAAATCATAACTCATGCTTGCACCCAAGTTATCACGAAAAGAAAGAGACCAACTCTTTAATTGATGTTTACTTGTTATAGGTACCATGTGTATCTTAACATGGGGTTAAATAATTATTTGTATATTGGGAAAGCCTAATTGGCTAACCTAATTAATTATAGTAACAGGGTATATATGAGAGAGCTTTTCTTTTTTGAAAGTGTGACTATGGAAGAGACAACGAAGTGTGAAGCTGTGAGCTTGTTTGTGTGAAGTTGTTGGATGTAGAGAAGAGGTTGTGATTATGTTATTTCATTGGAACTGACCAAGCAAAGATAGTTGCTATCAGACAATTCACTGGATTGTATATTTCCTATATACACTTGTATTTCAGATTGTAAGTCCTAAGGGTGGATTTAACCTTCTTTAGGCAGTGTGCCTAAGTATTGATCCCATTGTTACTCTTGAATCCTAACAGGGTCTATCCTTTAACAAGGACTATGTATTATAATGCATCAATAAGCTCCTAATGATGACATGTAACTGATTAAATGATTGACTATATTAAGTTGAAGATGATGCAAGACATTAAATCAGTTAATGGTTTGTATTGTCATTGATGTCAACTTGATATCATCTTTATGATCATGCCAAAGACTTCAAAGAACCAATGGAATAAAGGTTATGCTTCCAGCAATGCATAAAAGTCTAGTATTCACTAAGTGATAGACTACATCGACAGAGTGCACACCATTGCTAAAGACAGAGATTAAAGTCACAATGATGCCCGACGAGCATAAGACAGTGTTGCCCGACGAAGCAGAATCACATGATACCCAACAAGGTAAAAACAGTGTTGCCCGATGAACAAAGATCCAATGATGCTTGACAGACAAAGATCCTGAAGCTAATTGAAGCGACACCAATGGAACTGGCAGTTGTCACCGGCGAAAAACTGCAGAATTGACCGACGGAACAGAGAGATCAGAAAATGACAAAATGTCTAGCTAACAGAGCTAAATGATAGACTTAACTGGTTGTTTTATTTGTTTTATTCGACCATAGTTAAGTAAGTGATTTGTACAGTTGGCAAGAAGATAACTATGAGATAAATCAGGAGTTAAAGCCATAAATCAATTTGGCTAGATTGTTTTTCACGCCAAGAATCAAGAATCAAAGAACCTAAAATTAAGGAAAATCATGTCTATTTAAGAGACAAGCATAATTCATTCTTAG
The DNA here is from genome assembly GCA_018584345.1 of Thuja plicata. Taxonomy (NCBI): domain Eukaryota; kingdom Viridiplantae; phylum Streptophyta; class Pinopsida; order Cupressales; family Cupressaceae; genus Thuja; species Thuja plicata. The sequence continues at coordinate 3,926,936 of MU224522.1, read as the reverse complement.
TGTGGTCAATACGCAATCAGATACATGGGGGAGTGAATTGATAGAAGATGCTGAAGAGAAACTGATGAAGGATTAACTTCATGCAGTCCTGATCAATCAAGCTGAGGGAGAGCTAAAGAATTCTGCAGACACCGACGGACAGTGAACCACAGCATCATAGAGAAGAAAGAGTTAAGTACAAAGGAATTGAATTGATACATTGATAAAAAAAGATGTTGTAAGTAAATAGATCTGAAAATCTGCAATTCAGTTGCATTAGAAACATGTCATTTTGTTTCAGTTTAACCATTGAAGCATTAAAGTCTCTTAACAGAGAAGGACTTAACAGTATTTTGTAATTGAGGTATATCCTAACAGATTACTAGAAGGTTGACTCATGATAGTAGCACCGGTCTTACCTAAAGCCTATTGACAGTCTAAGAAGAAGGCTGATTCAAGGATGGTAGTAAGATTTTGCATAAAGCCTATTGACAGTCATGAGACTGATTCA
>MU224522.1:3904692-3919178 GCA_018584345.1 Thuja plicata | reverse complement strand
CAACTGATTCCCCCCCCCCCCCCTCTTAGTTGTTTTGGTGGATTGTTATTCCTAAAAATTGGTATCAGAGCTACTAGTCCTTAGAGAGAAACCTTGATAGCTTGAGGTGATCCTAAAGATGGCATTCTATAGAAAGGATAGTCCAAAGTTTGATCCTGAAAACTTTGACAGTTGGAAGAACAATATGAGAACACATTTGCTATGCTTGGGAATCGACTATTGAATGATTACAGAAAAAAGATGTAAATATGAAGGTTGAGGATGAACTAGATAAGGCTACTAATGAATAATATAAGCTATTTTCATATAACATGGTCATAAGGGAAGCACTGATTAGTGCACTCTCTGAAGGTGAATTCACTAAGGTTAAATATTTGGATTCTACACTTGACATTTGGACAAGATTGGAAGCACTATATGAAGGAGATAAGTTTACTAAGTAGGCAAAGTTACAAAACTGGAAGACAAGGATGAAAAATATGAAAATGAAATATGATGAAAATATTAGAGCATATGTATAGAGATTTACTGAGGTTGTTATTGGGATCATAAACTCTAGAGGCACATACAATGAGGTAGAAGTGATCCCAAAAATTCTTAGATCTTTGACACATGTTTATAAGACTAAAGTGCAAGCTATAGAAGAGATCATACCCTTGACAATGAACTTTAATAGAGAGATGTTGATTGAAAAATTAACTAATTTTGAGGTCACAGAGCTGGGAGATTCATTACCTAAAGTTGAGACAACATTCAAGGCGATTGTGCATAAAAATAAAAAGACTTTATCAGGAATTGCGAGCACCAGCAGTAGTGACTTGAGAGAAGAGCCTTGTGAATATGTCGATGAATGGGAACTAATACATGAAGAAGAAATAAAGTTATATGAAATTGTGGCCCTGCTCGCTAGAAGAGAAAAGGGAGGTAAGGGTAAGTTTGAAGGAAAGTTACCTCTGAAATGTTTTTCATGCAATAAGATGGGTCATTTTGCATCTAGATGTCCTACAAGGGTTCCAAAGCATAAATCTAAGTTTTATAAAGCTAAGTATTCAAAGGATATGTAATTTTACTATGCTATTGAAGATGTTTCTGATGATGATGCTATTGATTATGATGAGATTGGATTTATTTATATGAAGGATGATAAACCTATTCGTGAAGAAAGAGCCTTAGTGTCACATGTTGAAAATAAATCTGAATGGGTCATAGACAGTGGTTGTTCACACCATATGACTGGAGATAGAAATAAGTTTGTTAAACTAAATAAGTATGATGCTGGTATTGTGAGATTTGGTGACAATACACCTAAGCTTATCATTGGAGTTGGATCTATTTCTTTGGATGGAAAGACCAATGCTGACAATGTATTACTTGTTGATGAACTTAAGCATAATTTGTTGATTGTTGGACAACTAGTGGACAAAGGTTATCAATTGAAATTCATCGATGGGAAATGCTCTATCAGAAGTAAGTTAGGAGACTTGATTGCATCTAGTCCTAAATCTAGAGGTAATGTATTTGAAATAAATACATCTAAGTCTTCTTGTTTTGTTGCGAAGGTACATGATAGTTGGTTGTGGAATAGAAGATTTTGTCATGTTAATTTTGATAATATTGTGAAGGAAAGCATGACTAATGCAATTAGAGACCTACCAAAGATTGTGAAACCATCTAACACCATGTGTAGAGAATGTGTAATGGGGAAGCATAATAGAAGCAGTTTTAAAATAAAATCTTACTCAGCAAAAGGGAAGTTGGATCTAGTGCATACAGATCTATGTGGTCCTACAAGAACAAGATCTTACTATGGTGAAAATTATTTTATACTTTTTGTTGATGAATTTTCTAGGATGATTGGGTTACATATTTAAGAGAGAAATCAGAGGCGTTTGAAAAATTCAATATATTCAAAGCAAAAGTTGAGAATGAATCAGACTTAAATATAAAATGTTTGAGATCAGATAGAGGTGGTGAGTTTACTTCAGATTTGTTCAATACCTACTGCAAAGAGCATGGAATATACATACAAACATCTACTCCTAGGACACCACAATAGAATTGGATAGTAGAGCGAAGAAACAAAACAATATTAGATGTTGCTAGAACTATGTTGCTAGAAGGAAATGTGTCACATGTTCATTGGAGAGAATTTGTTGGTACTTCTGTGTATACTTTGAACAAAATTTAGATCAGAGAAGGTACAAGTAAGAATCCTTATGAATTACGGTTTAATCATACTCCTACTATGAAATATTTCATAATATTTGGTATTAAATGCTTTATCAAAAGAGATGATGAGATAGGAAATTTTGATGCTAGAAGTGATGAAGGGGTCTTCCTTGGTTATTCTACTAAAAGAAAAGCTTATAAATGTTTCAATATGAGATTGAGGAAGATGATTGAAAGTGCTAATGTGAGGATAGATGAAAAGTTTCAAATTCAAGAGAGAATATATCACTCTAATCATAGTACAAAGATCAAGGAGGTTATTGTAGATCAAGAACCTTTTGAGATTGATTGTGAGATCGAGGTATGTCAAGACGACTAAAATGATCCTAAGACTCTGAGGTATGTTAATAAAAACCATCCTGAAGATCAAACTATTGGAGATGCAAATAGAGGAATGATGTCAAGATTGAGATTAAGAAATGAAATTTGTTTGATTTCTCAAGCTGAACCAAAATCTAATGACAAGGCATGTAGAGATGAATCTTGGACTAAATCTATGCAGGGAGAATTAGAATAGATAAAGAAGAATAATACTTGGGAACTAGGTCCTAGACCTAAAGATAAGAATGTTATAGGAACTAAGTGGGTTTTCAGAAATAAGATGAATGAAAATGGTATAGTGGGAAGACATAAGGCAAGACTTGTTTGAAAAGGCTAATCGAAACAAGAAGGCATAGAATTTGAAGAAACATTTGCTCATGTTGCAAGGTTTATCAGCAAGAAGATTATTTCTTGCTTATGTTGCACACGAAAAATTCAAATTATATCAGATGGATATGAAATCTGCATTTTTGAATGGATATCTAGAAGAGGAATTACATATTGAGAAACCTGATGGATTTCCTTTGATAGAAGATGAGGACATGGTTTGAAAGTTGAAGAAATATTTCTATGGACTCAAACAAGCACTAAGAGCATGGTATGAAATATTGGATAGGTATCTATTTCATCTTGGCTTCAGAAAAGGTAATGCAAACAACAATTTGTACTAAATAATTAGTTGAGACAGAATTCTAATAGTAAATTTTTTTGTTGATGATATCATTTTTGGAGGAAATCATGAAATAAGTAAAAATTTCTCTGTCTAAATAAATCAGTCCTCATAATGCCACTAGCAGCAGCCTTCCCACCTCTAGCAATGTCATCAAAATTCAATTTATATCATCCCTTCCTTGGGGTTTCCATCTTGTACCTTTCCTTTTGATAAGTTTGGAATTGTCAACATAAGAAAAGACTATAGGAAGACCCCAATTAGAAGTGGCATTGTCCTCAAAGGGGAAAGGGGGATATATAGCATGCTTTAAGTGTGCCAACTTTATATTTTCCAAAAATTAACTTGCAAAACAACTAGAAAATGGTATCCATTTAATTCACAGTATCTCTTAATATTTTGTTGTCCCTGTCCTTCCAAATGCTCCAAGCAAGGTGAGGGGGAATGCACTTCTAGAATTTCTTGATGTGAGGGTTATGAGTCCATTCTCTCCACTCAAAGAGAATTTTTTCCATATTACTATTAGTAACCCATCGTAAATCAAGTTTTCTCAAAACATTATCCCATAAGTCTTGTGCAAATATACAATGTAGAAAGATATGGGGAAAGGATTCCTCCTCCTTTTTTCAAAGGGGGAATATATTAGGATCCTAAAAACCCATCCTAATATGGTTCTCCTAAGTGAGAATTTTGCATGCAAAAATTGTTCACCAAAAGATGTTTACTTTAGGTATCATTTGTGGGTTCCAAACCACACAACCCCAAGCTAGAGGACTATCCTTAGTTGTCAACATACCATAAGCATATTTCACCAAAAAGTCCCCACTAGTGGTTTTACACTAGAAGAAGTGGTCCTCCCTACAAAATAGGGGTATCCTAATTTTCTAGATATCATTCTAAAGAAGTTGGGAAATTCTAAGAATATTTGGTTGAACGGGTAAACCTTTTATTCTAAGCTACAATCTCTCTCAAATTACTTTCATCAACAAAAGCCTGGAAAACTTGTTGTACTCTAGAAAGGTTTTACAATACATCTTATTTTTTAGAGTTATCCAATGTTGCATTAAAATCACCTCTGATCACTGTAGGTATCCCATTTTGGAGCTATTATTTCGCTTCACGCCATAAAATTCTTTTGGCCAATGTTGAGATCGGCCCATAGACAATCATCACTTGCACTTCTTTGCTTTGGTTGATCATTTTGTAACTAACTAACATCCAATATAGCTCCTCATAATCAAAAAAACCTTTAACTATTAGTGGATTCTACACCACTCCTAACCCATTTGAATATCCTATTGAACTACAAAAATATAGTTGTACTGACTCCAACTACGCATTTTATTTTGAGCTTCCTCCTTAGCCCACATGGTCTCATATAAAAGCATAACATCTGCTTTACTTAGATCAATTTGATTCTTGAGTAAGCACCAATTTCTAGGGGTATTATGCCCCTACCATTCTAGGTTATAATCCTCATGGATCCTCAAGAAGGAAAATCTCCTTCTTATTTATTAATTTCTTTTGTCCCTTGGCATTAGTTGTCAATGACAACTTGGCCTTATTTTATTTATCTCTCATTTTGTTCTTTAGTTCTATAAATGGATTTTTCAACTTATATTGTGTTTGTTCTATTCCATATTCCTCAAAAATATTTATTTGTTCCTCCTCAAATCCATCATCCTGATTTAAATCAGAATCTTGGATTTCTATCATTATCACCTCTACAAAATCCTTTATCTCCTTTTTACCTAGTGTATTTATCTTCTCATTTTCCTTCTCGGGAGAGCCTTGAATTTTTATTTAATTTCCTATATCCATCCTTTCCAAACTATCTTCCTATGCATATTTAATCCCAATGTCTTATTGGTTGGAACAGTTTGGTAGTGCCTTAGAATGTGTCTGCAAATACTTTTTATTCCTTAGTGAAAATTTCATTTTTGCTACAAAAGGATTGCTCTCAATCGTGTTAACAGGGCTTAGGGTTTATATTTCATGCGTTGATCAAGATTTCCATACATATAACCCTAGACCTGTCCTATTTCTTCATTACATTTTTATAACTTAAGTCGTGATTGTCTTCATCATTAAAAGGGGACTGATTTGATTAAGTCTCAATGCCATAAGTGTTAACCCTTCTTAATGTTTATGTCTTAATATGTGATTTCCCTAAGTGTAGCCTTGTATCCATTCGTATCATTCTACTAAGTTATGGGTTAAGTGTTTGTGTTAGGCGGGATGCTTTACTTTTTCAAGTGGTGGGCTATGTGTTACTTTCTTATTCGCCTCGTGATCCCATGATGATGCCATAGTCTAGACCCAGTTGATCGAGGGATTATGAGTTTGTGTCATCTGTCACATTTTCATTGATCGACAAGGTATTTTGTGTCACCACTTATTCAGAGGATAAAGTGTTGCAAAGATAATGAGATGTTGTCATGTGTCCTAGGCCAGAGCGCGACTAAAAGGTGATGTTTTAAAGTTTACAGAAAGTTTCTCGATGGCTATTTAATAGGAAAGCGACCCAAAGATGAAAAGAGGTTAATGATTTGCAGGATCTGATAGCTGTCATGATCCCGCAATCAAAAGTGCACAAAATTTATGGGTTGCAAAATCACAAGATTCTTCCATGTGTCCTTGTTAGGTCAAATTTGATTGAACGACCGTGGAAGTGGATGATTGACTTGGAGCTTTTCCATTCTCTAAGGTGGGACCTTTCTTTTAATCATGGTGGTCAATTTCAGTATGACCATTGTGTGTCATTAGATGTGTTGGTCTGGAGTTTTGAGCAATATTTTAAAAGAGGTAATTAGAGCCATTGCTTGTCGCCTACGCGAGAAGTAACCATTGGACAAGGCATTGCCTTGTTGATGTTGGAATGAGTGAAATATAGGGTTTTTGACTCATCACTAGAGGGTTTGAATTCCATGAAAATAGAGAAGGATGAAGTCTGGGTTGATTTTGATATAATTGATATATGCTGACATGATCAAGTAGTTGCAAATTTGTCAGAGATTTTCGCAAATAGGATAAGATCAAGCAACTATCCCTAAGAAAAATTGGAGTAAAAGGAAATGGATTATTACAATCCTTGCATTGGAGAGCTTCAAGATGGGGGTGTTTGGGTCTTATTGATATGATTGATAGAATGAGTAAGCTTCAAGAATTGTTATTGAAATAACAACACCAAATGAAATATTTCTAAGTTATAAATACACCAGGGTGGTGGCTCAGTTGGTAGAGAAGAAGAGATACCTTATAGCTTTTAGAGGTAGCTTTCAATCAAGAGAAGAATAATGGATGAGCAGTGTTGTGCAAATTGTCATTGTAAGCTTTGTGATGTTAGATGGAAGTTCTTCTAGGTGAGTGTGTTTATAATCAGAGGAGTCTTGAAAGTGGAAGGAATAATCATAGGGGTATTGAAACTGATTTTCTCATTATTTTTTCCTTTCTTGGTTGTTCCACTTCCTCCCCTCCATCTTTGGTTGCCCTAGAGAAGTAGCAAGGGTTCCACAGAGCGGAAGAAAAAGTTTTAGGACAGGTTTGCGGTTGCAAGCAGTCATCTCTGCAACAAAATTGTAGCTACAACCACCTCTCCTCCTTATAAGTTTCCCTGTGAACCTTAGTTTCCACTTTCTCTAATCTTGGGCACGAAGGTTTGAGCTCCTCCTCTAGTTTATAGGTACTTTTCCTTCTTTCCTGTCTTAGTTTTCCTATCTAGGAAGGGAAATGGTTTGTTTTGGAAAGGAAATGCTTTGTATCTCAAAGCGACGCATCTCACAGTCCATCTGGAAGCACTCAAGAGTGATGGTAGCATGGATCATGCATGTTTTTGTTTCTACCAACATGCAGTTGAAGTTCTATTTTATTCCTCATCACATACACTGAAACATGAAAACTTTTCAAGATATAGATAAAAAATATTTGTTGTAATAGGAGTTACAAGTGATCATTAGGGCTTATGACATGTGTCCTTTCTAGCCTGAAGCTTGTTTTCTCCCTTTTTATATAAAAGGGAATTCATGGCCGAGAGAGAGAGAGAGAGAGAGAGAGAGAGAGAGAGAGAGAGAGAGAGAGAGAGAGAGAGAGAGAGAGAGAGAGAGAGAGAGAGTTTTAGGCTCTAGTTCTAGGATCCAAATTTTGAAAGCTCTGCAAGTCAGGTAGAAGCTCTATAAAATTGTAGAGCTAGGGTGGAATATAATTTCCAGTCATTAAGTCTGAGATATCTCTATATTTTTCAATGAGTTTCATGAATATATTTTATGCTAAGACTATCTCCATGGTTGCAATGTAATACTCTTTTGAATTCAATAATCAAAGATTATCTAGGTTTTTTCATGCACATTTGCTACATTTGAGTTATTTTTATTGTTTCTTTATGTTCAAAGAGTGGAGTAAATGCTTCAAAAAATGTAGCAGGAATATTGTGTTCACATAGATGAATTTCTAAGAAAAGTCATATGGTAAAGTTTTAGTGGTCTTATTATCACAATGGGATAATGTTTAGTAAAGATTTGGAAAATATGTTTGATATTGTAGGATGAAATGTTGGTTATGTGACACCGTAGCCCTTCCCTTGGCACTGGTCAAGCCTTATACATCTTCTATTTTTCAGTTTATTCCTCACTCTTATAAAAAAATCATATAGAATCTTTCCATTTTATGTTTTGTGCTATTGTTTTTCATCTCATGCTCCAAGTGGTTGAGGATCACTGGGGAATTAACTGCTCCTAATCATTCTCCCTCTCTATTGAGCCTGTCTATGAGATTATCTTCTTTGTTTTAATGTATTTTACATATATGGATCAATACTTGTAAAGGCATTAAGGGATCACCCTCCTGGGTATTGTAGAGCCTAAAGTGCAGAAGGGTTTAATAGATCCTTGTCAGTTGGTCCAAGTCCTAGAGTTTTTTTATAATCGGAGTTGGATTCTCTATAGGAAATTGAGAGATTAACTTAGTGGCTATTTTTGCAGTGTAAACCCTTTCAGGAACCAAAAAAATGGTGACTCTAATGGGGATAATCCATGTTTTGTTGAGAACTATGATGATGCACTTGAAACAAGGTTAGAATGTGGCCTTGAGAAAATAAGAAATCATACTAATGAGTACCTCGAAGGCATTGCTTATAAATGTTTTACATTTGAAAATACATTTGAAATGGATGTTGTAGATAAGCATGAGTATCATGTTGAAAGCTATTGGGAAGAGTATGAACATTTTATATTTTCAATTCAATTGACAGGTACTTTGATGGAGCAGGATAATAAGATGAAGAGCAAAGATGGCTACTTCCAATATGAAATTATTTCATGTGATGAATATAATACATTTGTGTTATCTAATGATGAGGAAAAGTGTGGAAAGGGGATGAATGTTAATAGATACAACCGGTATAGTAAAATTCCTTACAGTGATGTTTTCAGTTTGATTATGTTGTTATGTGATGAAAGTCAAATTTATGACAAAGGTAAATAAATTTTGCATGTGTTTATGGCCTTGGGCCATCAATTTTGGGACACTTGTGACCTTTTGAATCTGCCTCCTACTGGAGTAAATAATTATTTTTATTTCCAAGGTCTTTGTAAATAGTGAAAAAAGGAACCTAGATATGGCTAGTCTGCTTCACCTGAGATTCTATTTTTCTCACTTCATTCTAGTGGAATGAATGTCCCCAATTGGAGCCACTAGTAGTGCCTTAGAATGTGTCTACAAATTTTTTTATTCCCTTGTGAAAATTTTCTTGTTTCTACAAAGGGATTTCTCTTAACTATGTTAAACATGGCTTAGGAATTATATTTCACGTGCTGATAAATATTTCATATGTCTAACCCTAGAAATGTTCTATTTATTCATTACCATTTTATAAATTAAGTTGTGGGTGTCGTCATCGTTAAATTTGGATTGATTTTTTTAAGTCCCAATGCCATAAGTGATTAAGTGTCGACCCTTCTTAATGTTTACGCCTTAAGATGTGATTTCCCTAAGTCTAGCCCCGTAGCCCTTAATATTATTCTACTAATTTATGGGTTAAGTGTTTGTGTAAGGTGAGACCCTTTACTTTTTCAAGAGGTGAGCTACGTGTTACTTTATTATTCACCCCGTGATCCTATGATGATGTCATGGTCTAGACCCATCTGATCATGGGATTGCAAGTTTGTTCCATTTGTTGCATGTTCATTGATCAACATAATATTTTATGTCATCGCTTGTTCAGAGGATACAGTGTTGCGAAGATAACAAGATGTTGCCACATGTCTTGCGCCAGAGAGTGACTAAAAGGTGGGACCAAATGGATGACAATTGGTGATAAATGGTTGGTTGGATTTTCTGACGGGTAAAATTACTGTTTACAGTTGCTAATTACACTAAAAATAATTGTCAGGCAACTAAAGGGCTTATCTTTTAAAACATGGTGTTTTTCAAGGATGATGTTTTAAATCTTAAACAAAGTTTCTCAATGATTATTCAATAGGCAAGTGACCTAAAGATGAAAAGAGGTTAATGATCTACAGGATATAACGACTGTCATGATCCCGCGATCAAAAGTGTAGGAAATTTATGGGTCGCGGGATCACGAGATTCTTCCACGTGTCCTCTCCAGGGTCAAAGTTGATTGAACGACTGTGGAAGTGGATGACTGACTTGGAGCTTTCCCATTTGCTGAGGTGGGACCTTTCTTTTTTCTATGGTGGTCAATTATAGTATGACCATTGTGTGTCATTGGATGTGTTGGTATGGAGGATGATCAACATTGGAGTTTCAAACGTGATTTTAAAAGAGGTGATTAGAGCCATTTCTTGTCGCCTTTGCGGGAAGTAACCACTAGACAAGGAATTGCCTTGTCAACGTAGGGATGAGTAAGATATAAGGTTTTTGACTCATCATCAGAGGGTTTGAATGCCGCAATAACATGAAACCAAGTTCCAGAGGTGCAAATGGATCAGGATGAAGTCTGGGCTGACATTGGTATAACTGATATATGCCGACAAGATCAAGTAGTTACAAATTTGTCAAATATTTTCACAAGAAGAATAAGATCAAGTAATTATCCACAAGAAAAATTTGAAGTAAAAGGCAATGGATTATTATAATCCTTGCATTGGAGAGCTTTGGGATGGTGGCATTTGGGTCTGATTAATATGATTGATAGGAAGAGTAAGCTTCAAGAAGTGTTATTGAAATGACAACACCACCAAATGAAATATTTATAAGTTATAAATACACCAAGGTGGTGGCTTAGTTGGTAGAGAATAATAGATACCTCGTAGCTTTCCAAGGTAGCTTTCAATTGAGAGAAAAATAATGGTTGAGTAGTGTTGTGCAAATTGTCATTTTAAGCTCTGTGATAGTGGAGGGAAGTTCTTCCAAGTGAGTGTGTTTATAATCATAGGAGTATCTAAAGTAGCAGGAATAATCAAAGTGATCTTGAAACCCATTTTCCCATTATCTGGGCCCTTCTTGGTTGTTCCACTTCCTCCCCTCCATATTTGGTTTCCCTAGGGAAGTAGCAAGGGTTCCATAGGGTGCAAGAATTTTTTTTAGGAAAGGCTTGTGGTGGTAGCTACAACCACCTCTCCTCTTTATAAGTTTCCCTATGAACCTTGTGAACCTTATTTTCCACTTTCTCTGATCTTGGGCATGGAGGTTTGAGCTCCTTCTCTATTTTAGAGGTACTTTTCCTTCTTTCCTAGCTTAGTTTTCCTTTCTAGAAAGGGAAATACTCTGTCTAGGAAAGGAAATGCTTTGTATCTCAAAGCAACATATCTCACAGTCTATCTAGAAGTACTCAAGAGTGATGGTGGCATGACTCATGCATGTTTTTGTTTCTACCAACATGTAGTTGAAGTTTTATTTAATTCCTCATCACATACGCCAAAATATGAAGACTTTTCAGGAGGTAGTTAAAAATATTTTTGTAACAAGAGTTACAAGTGATCATACGAGGTTGTAACATGTGTCTTTTCTAGCCCAAAGCTTGTTTTCTCCCTTATTTTCTATAAAAGGGAATTCATGACCAGAAGAGAGAGAGAGAGAGAGAGAGAGAGAGAGAGAGAGAGAGAGAGAGAGAGAGAGAGAGAGAGAGAGAGAGAGAGTCCAATTTTTACTTTCTAGTTATAGGTTCCAATTTCTAAAAGCTCTGCAAGGTAGGAAGAAGTGTTAATCTCTAAGTTATGTTGATGATTAGTGCCCAACACTTAGTCATTTCATTAGGCAGTTTTAGTTGGCTATCAATGTGGCCGAGCTAAAACTATGCAAGGTCGAGCAACATTGTCAAGCAGTTTTCAGTATGCCTAGTTACATTGCTGAGCCGAGTAGAGACAGAGATGTTAAATGTCGAGCTACAGACAGTCAAGTGCCGAGCAGAACAATTTTTGTATACTTGTCAGGAATGATACAAACTTAAAGGATAAGTGATCAGGCCGACTTGTATAAGCTTTTTGGGCCGACATTGTGTGTGCATTTAATATTTTTATACGGAGTTAATTATGCATTTAATTGTTTTATCCTATGCATGACTCATTGTAAGCATTAATTGTTTTACCATCAAGGCATGTATATCAGATCTTGATCATTGATCTAGATCTCACTGTCAGATCAGTATAGATATATTAGATTGCTTTGAAACCCTATTTTGTATGTATGTGCAAGAGGCAGAAGAGTAGTTGATGAAGTGACTGCATTTTGTTGTGAAATGCACAGAGGGTTATTTTGTTCAGAAGTAGAGATCAAGCAGAGAATAACACAGTGAACAACAGAGTAAAGGTATATCAGATTATAAGATCAGAAGAGATACTGAAAAGAGGAGATCTGTCATCAGCATCAGAGTGCATATTGAAGGATCAGTACTTGAGACTTTCTAATCATTGTATCAGGTGAAAATATCTTAACAGAGTGGTTTAAGCAGGCCTTTATTTATCTCTTAACAGAGTGCTTACATCATTGTAAGTTTAAATCCTTTAACAAGGTAGATTGTAATGATCTGAAGCTTTTAACAGAGCAGACCTCTAACAAGGTAGATTACATTTTGTAATCAAACATTGTAACCTTAACATGTACACTTTATTACTGTAGTAGTGGAGACTTTTGTGGGTGCCATCCCCACCCCAGTTTTACCTATTTGGGTTTCTGGGTTACCAAATTGTTGAGTTATGTGTTACTTATTTCATGGTGTGGATGTTATTTAAGAGTACATTAGATTCATTTATGTATGAATGTGGATTAGTTTGTTTTAAGTGTTTAATTTTGAAGATCTGATTCACCCCCCCTCTCAGTATCTTGCTTTCCCGTTATTGTATTTCCAACAAGAAGCTCTATAAAATTGTAGAGGTAGGGTGGAATATAATTATCAGTCATTTAGTATGAGATATCTTTGTGTTTTTCAATGAGCTTCATGAATATATTTTATGTGAATACTGTCTCCATGGCTGGAATGTAATACTCTTTTGAATTCAATAATCAAAGATTATTTGGGTTTTTTCATGCACATTTTCTACATTTGAGTTATTTTTGTTGTTGATTTTTGTTCAAAGAGCAGAGTAAATGCTTTAGAAAATGTAATAGGAATATTGTGTTCACGCATATGGATTTCTAAGAATTGTCATATGGTAAAGTTTTAGTGGTCTTATTATCATAAGGTGATAATGTTTTTCAAACATTTGCAAAAACATGTTTGATATTGTAGGATGGAATGCTAGTTATGTGACTCTGTAGCCCTTCCCATGGTACTGGTCAAGCCTTATGCATTTTCTATTTTTCAATTTGGTCCTCACTCTTTAAAAAATCATACAAAATCTTTCCATTTTATGTTGTATGTTGTTGTTTTTCATCTCATGCTCCAAGTAGTTAAGGATCACTAAGGAATTATTCATTCCTAAGCATTCTCCCTCTCTGTTGAGCCCGTGTATGATTACTTTCTTTGTTTTAATGTCTTTTACACATATGGAGCAGTACTTGGAAAGACATTAAGGGATCACCCTCCTGAGTTTTGTAGATCCCAAAGTGTCAAAGGGTTTAATAGATCCTTATCAGTTGGTCCAAGTCCTTGAGATTTTTGATGATTGGAGTTGGATTCTCCACAGGAAATTGAGAGATTAACTTGGTGGTTATTTTTGTAGTGTAAACCCTTTGAGGAACCAACACAGTCTTCCCTTGGACTATTCTAGCCTTCTAGTTCAATTTTTTTGTCCATACTTTCCTCGTCACCAATTGTTTGTTCTTCCTATTTTTCATGGATTCTTCATTGTCCCTTCCATTTGTGTGAGTCTCTCCCTTCTCATCCTCCATTTTTTGCTTGTCCTCTACTTTCTTTTCTCCATATTACTCTATATTTCCAAGACTCCCCTAGTTTTTTGTTTCCTTCTGCAAAACTTTTGAGACAAATGACTCTTGAATATATGGATGTATAATCAATTGAATGCCATTTATCATTGTGTCAATTTTGTAGGCCCCTTCTTTCTCATCCTCTAAAGTACATTTGTTCTTGGACTTATCTAATTTCATTTCATTGCCTTCCTCGAATACTTCATGTATGCACCCTAAAATGGTCGCCTAGACTTTGGGCCCCATTTATCATTTTATCAAATTTCCTGAATCAATGCTTTGGAACAATATCAATTATATCAATTTCCTTGATCAAATCATAATCAATTCAACATTTCCTAAGGTTTGAGCCTTATTTAATTTAAAAGAGAAAAAATAAAAATAAAAATCTTATTTAATTAAGAGAACATGCTCTCTTTTAATTAATTAAAAATCTCTTTTAATTAAATAATAAAATCACTTTATCCTAAACCTTTATTTAATTAAAAGGAATTTCCTCCTCTTTTATTTAAATAAAAAATCCCCACTTTTCTTCTTATCCTATGTTGCACAAATAAAGCATTATTCTTATTTTATAAAAAGGGACAAAGCACTTTTTGTCTTATGTGGGACACAAAAGTCAACTCCTATTTTCCTATTGGAGGATATTTGTGCACAAGGATCAAGCTTCCATTTTTCTCCACCCTTGATTAAGACTTTTGTCTCTTAACCTCAATGGTCCATTTCATCTCGTTTCTTATAAAAGGAAAGCTCTCTCCTTCATTTTGATATCTTAGGTTTTGATGCTAATGTTATGCTGCAGGTTTGGAGAGCAACTTTGGAGGAGAATTTGAGCACTCAAGCTCTCTTCTTGTTTTCTCTATTCTTGCATTCATGGCTCCTCATATAGATTAGAATCATGTTTATTTCCATAGATTAGATTTGCATTCATATTTCCTTTCAT
>MU224522.1:3874803-3904642 GCA_018584345.1 Thuja plicata | reverse complement strand
TTGCAATAGACACAACTAGGTCAATCTGAGGGCCTTCATTTTACATTTTTACACATCCATGACTAGAGAACTATGGATCGATATTTGAGGCCTCATTCTTGAGAAACCTTGAATGGAATGATTCATAGAAGTGTGACAACATTTACCCATGTCCTTATGAGAAGCTTCTAAGGTAACTCGCTCTTGAATTCCTACATGTGTCTTCTCTTGGTCTCTAATTATTCCTATTTTAGTGGAAATGATCCCAACATTCACCTCAAAATTTCCTAGTTGTGCATCATCTTGGTTGCCACATATCTCCCATTCAATGAGGAAGGGTCCTTTATTATCCTCCTCTCTATGATTCAATTCCCTATTCATTAGAATCATTATCATCAATGTGTCCTCCAAGCTATTACCTATCTCCAGTATTGAATTCTTTTGTTCATAGGGTTTGTGTTCTAATTTTTTCCTTTGCACTGTGGACACATACTCATTGGCTCAACAAACTCAAACTATCCCCATGCACTCTAGATTCTCGTGCTCCTTCATATTATAGTTAGGGCATAGTACCATTTGATCTTCTTTTTCTATTTTCAATGTTTTGTACCCTTTTTTTGTAAGTAGATATATTTCTTGTGGGAGATTTTTTTGTGGTTGAAACACTAAACATATTCTGATGTAGGTCTCTTGACTTTTATCCATCAATACCAATGTTCCTAGTATGCCTCCAACATCTTTTGGTATGCTCTCTTCCCAATATTCTGATGAAGTTTCATATAGTTGAACCCAAACCAATCCCTCCTTGAGTTTATTCTTCTAGGGGTTGAAGTTTGGATACTAATCGATAATGTGAACTCCAATATTATCCAAGTAATATGGACCATTATTCAAAATTGTCCATTTCTCTTGTATTCGGGGAAGGACGATAAGAAAAAAATCATTTGCTAATGGAAAAACCTATATTTTATCCCCTCTTCTATCACAACACCAATTTTCCAAAAATCTATCCTCTTTTGGTATTCCTCCCCATTTTAAGATCCCCTTATTTTTCAATCTTCCTATTTCATTCCTTAGTCTGTCTAGATCAACTAAAACTGATATTTTTAGCAAAGGTGGGTTAGGATACATACCTAGATTTTCTATTTTCCATTTTGATGTCCCTACCCCTGATGTTACTTTTTCCTTCCCTTTTCTGATATCTTCTATCCAATTTGTTTGTCCCAGTTTTGCCTACGAATTGGGCTTGTTTCTCCATGCTTTTTAATTAGTGGTGTTGAAGGCATTTTTATACCAAAACCTATCATTCCTTTGTCTTTGATATCTATAATTCCTAAGAAAATTTAATATTTGTTTTGTATTATTGACACTAACCTGATTGTCGCTTGGTGGAGGAATATTTCCTAAATACTTCTTATTAGGTTGTTGCAACTATGACAGTTCTCTACGCCTCTCCCAACAGTTTCCCATCCCATCTCCTTTTGCGAAAGACCTAGGTTGTCGATCCTAGAGGGGATTACTCATAAGGCATACATCCCCCCATTGACCATCTTGGTATACCAATTATGGGACATGACCTCCAACTCCTCTTTGCCCTACCTTCCATTCTTAATCTTGTCAGTAACCATGATCATGATTACCCCTTGTACCATTCTTTCAGTTGTTTCTCCATTGCCACTCGTTTCCAAACTTAGCTTCTCCCTCCTTAGACCAGTTTTAATCTGCTCTAACTCTGAGATCCTCCATTGAAAAGGTGTTTTCTACATTAATTGTCCATTTGACTACTTTTTTGATTCTGCTCTAGTCGAGGTTGTCATTTCAAGTTCGTTCACATCTATCATCTTCCTTTTGCTCTGCTTGTTGCTCCTTCTGCACCTCTTTCCGCTCTATTTTTAATTATGTAAGATTATTAGTAATACACTAATGATATATTATTTATTTGCTTCAGATTTTTATAATTTTAATTTAGATAAAATAAAATATAGTTTTGTTAATTATTTTTAATATTCTCCTTTCCACCAACATTGTTCATATGTGTGAGATGACTAGGAAGGTACATTGGATATACTTGTATATTTATGAAAGAATGAAGAACTAATATATTGACCAAAGGGATTAGGCATCAATGGTCTCATTCTAAATTTACAATTTAAAATAAAATATAATTGTGATAGAATTGGACACACCAAGATACACTTCTAGATATTATATTTTAAAGTATATCTATTCAAATTAAACATTTTGTGTTGAGAAGAGTATAATTTATAATGATCTTCAATTACTGTTTAAAAATTTATATATTTTACCTCACAAGTGGAGAGAAAATAGTTTTTTATTAAAACATTTTTACCCTCTTTAGGCGAGAAATTTATAATAATATAAAATAAAAATAATATGATTGTAAAATGTAAGAGTTTACTAACCTAAAATGACATTTCTAATTGATTCAACCATTATATAATGATAAATTATATTAGAATCTCAACCTTTTAATCATAAAAATGCATCTTCACTTCTTGATCATCAAAATGCTCCAAAAATGACAATTTAGGATAGTTTTCAATACACCCTTAGAATTACATAAACTGATAATATTCTTCTAATCACATCCCATACCTTATATCGTATCCACAATAATATATTAAACATAATATTTTCCTTTTTATAACTTAATACATTTAAACATAGCCCAAAATCTCAAATGATAAAACTTGAAATCAAACAACATACTTCAAACATTAGAATCATATTTAAATCCACAAAATGAAAATATATGCAAGTCATGACCGTTTTGATATTTTTGAACAGAAAACTATGAATACTCTACCAACATTGAAACATTAAGAGGTTTTGTTTCAATTGTATTTAGATCCATATAAGTGGATGCATAAATGATTTGAAGCTATGATTTCTCCATTTAAACATTTTTGGCCAAAATAACATCATTCGCTAATTGACCACAATAACTACACAATTGTATACAAAAAATTAAACCAAATATTTACTAATACACCTTCCAAACCTCTTTCGTGCACCCATTCCACACTAAGGCGCAATTGCTAGTAGGTATTGTTTTTAACTAAGAGTTGGCATACCCTATACTCGAGCATACATTAAATAAATGAGTTTCCTCTCCAAGGATGGTTGCTCTTCTGCAGAAGTACCTTTTTAATTATAATGTTAATTATGTGCATGACAACTCAGACACCATTAACATTTGGAAATTTGTGCAACACTGTTATTTAACATATGTGTGTTTTTACAAATATCAAAAGATTGTTCTCTACTGAAACTTTAGGTTACTTATATGCATCTTGGCATACAACTAAGATGTAAATAAAGTAATATTTTATTTTTCTCTAATACAAATAATTTTAATAAGAAAAATAGCTCAAAAAATATTTTAAAGGTTTTGTTTCATATAATTATAAAATCAAATGATTGTATTGAATTATTGTAATTTAAACTAAATAGATGTTTTATATTGATATTTTTCATAATTTTATATTTAAGATATATATTATGCACAATGGATAAAAAAAATATAGACAAATGTATAAAATATATATAATAAATTCATTTAATTAATGATAATTTAATTTTACTTTATAAAATATATAAAAATAATTTTATTAACTTTATTTTATTGAAATGATTTATTTTTTATTTTTTATATTTTTAATTCAACTTTGAAAAATATCTTTCATTATAAATTCAATATATTGCATTTTATTTTTTTTTTTATAATATAGTTTTAATTTGTAATTTTTCATGAATTTAAATTTAAACTTTTTATATTATTATTATTTTATTTTTTTAATATTTTATTTCAGGTAAAATTCAATTTCTAATATTTACTTATTGATTTCAGTAATGCAATATATTAGTTCAATTTTAAATGTTTTATTTTTTCAAGCAATGCAATACAAAAGCATTTTAATAGCTATTTTATTTATGCATGTAATACAATTACAATTAAAAGTTTGAGTCATAGTTTATGATTATCAATAAAATAAAAAATAATAATTTAATTTTTATAATTTTTTTTATTTATTTATTGATGATATCATTTTTAGCTCGAGCTTTGAACTAGTGAGGTCACAATGAGGATAGTGCCTTAGAATGTGTTTGCAATTATTTTGATTCCTTAGTAAAAGTTCTTGTTGCTACAAAAGGATTGCTCTTAATTGTGTTTACAAGGCTTAGGGTTTATGTTTCATGTGTTGATCAAGATTTCCATACGTCTAACCCTAGCCCTATTCTATTTCATTACCTTTTTAACTTAAGTCGTGGGTGTTATCATCATTAAAAGGGGGACCAATTTATTTAAGTCATAGTGCAATAAGTGATTAAGTGTCGGCCACTTTAATATTTTTACGCCTTAAGTTATGATTTCCCTAAGTTTAGCCTAGTAGCCTTCATGTTATTTTACTAAGTCATGGGTTAAGTGTTAGTGTTAGGCGGGACCCTTTACTTTTTCAAGTGGTGGGCTACGTGTCACTTTCTTATTCGCCTTGCAATCCCATGATGATGTCATGGTCTAGACCCAGCGGATTGTAGGATTGTGAGATTGTGTCATTTGTTGCATTTTGAATGGTTAACAGTATATATTTATATCTTATGTTATGTTTGTCTATCCATTTGGTTAAAGGTTAGATTACTAATGTGTCCATCTTTCAACATGTGTTGAATTTCAACGGAGATATTTTGTTCTGTTAGAAAAGGTGCTCGAAGGATACTTTATGTCGTCGCTTATTCAGAGGATAAAGTGTCATGAAGATCAATGGCTCTTGATATCCCGTGATCGAACTTGATTGATCTTTATTCAACGTGGGATCGCAATATTCGTCTACGTGTCTTTGTCGGGGGTCAAGGTTCACTATAAGACTATGGAAGTGGATGATGATGGAGAATCGACTTGGAGCTTACCCATTCCCTGAGGTGGGACCTTGCTTGTTGTCGTAGTGGTAAATTTCAATATGGTCATTGCGTATCTTTGGATGTACTGGTTTGGAGGATAATTAATGGTGGAGTTTCAAACTTGGTTTTTTTAAAAGATGTGATTAAAGCCATTGCTCATCGCCTGCGTGGGAAGTAACCACTAGATAGGGCGTTGCCTTTTTGACGCAGGAACAGGCAAAATATATGGTTTTTGACTCATCACTAGAAGGTCTAAGTGCCACGACAACGTGAAACCAAGTTCCAGAGCTGCAAGTGGATCAAGATGAATTCTGGATTGTTATTGATATAACTGTAATATGCTGACAAGATCAAATAAGGGCATATTATTAGAGATTTTTGTAGCAGGATAAGATCAAGTAACTATCCTCAAGAATAATTCAAAATACATGGCAATGGATTATTATAGTCCTTGCATTGGAAAGCTTCAATATGACGACGTTTGGGTATGGTTGACATGATTGATAGGATGAGTAAGCTTCAAGAAACATTATTGAAATGACAACACCACCAAGTAGAGTGTTTTTGAGTTATAAATGCAGCAGGGTGGTAGTTTAGTTGGTAGAGAAGAACAAATATCTCATAGTATTTTGAGGTAGTTTTCAATTGAGAGAATAATGAAGGTTGAGCAGTGTTGTACAAATTATTGTTGTAAGCACTATGATACTAGATGGAAGTTTCTCCAGGTGAGTGTGTTTATAATAATAGGAGTCTTGAAAGTGGCAGGGATAACCAGAGGGGTCTTTAAATCCATTTTCCCATTATTTGGTCCCTTCTTGGTTGTTCCACTTCCTCCCCTCCATCTTTGGTTGGCCTAGGGGTGTAGAAAAGGTTCCACGAGGTGAAAGAAAGAATTTTAGGACAGGTTTGGGGCAACATCCAGTCATGTCTACAACAACATTGAAGTTGCAACCCTCTCTCCTTATGTGTTTCCCTGTGAGCCTTATTTCCCACTTTCTTTGATCCTAGGCATGAATGTTTGAGTTCCTCCTCTAGTTTAGATGTACTTTTCCTTCTTTCATGGATCACTTTTCCTTTCTAGGAAAGGAAATGCTTTGCAACTCAAAGTGATGCATCTCACGGTATATCTGGAAGCATTCGAGAGCAATGGTGGTATGGCTCATGCAAGTTTTTATTTCTACCAACATGCAGTTGAAGTTCTATTTCATTCCTAATCACATATGCCAAAATACGAAGACTTTTCAGGAGGTAATTGAAAATATTGTCGTAGCAAGAATCACAACTGGTCTAGTGGGCTTGTGACATGTGTCTCTTTTGGCCCGAATCTTGTTTGATCCCTTATTTTCTATAAGAGGGAATTCACGTCCAGAAGAGAGGGGTCCAATTTTTTTAGGTTCCAATTTCTAAAAGCTCTACAAGGCAAGCAAAAGCTCTGTAAAAATGTAGAGCTAGGGTAGAATATAATTGTTAGTCATTTAATATGAGATATGTCTGTGTTTTGCAATGAGTTTCATGAGTATATTTTATTCTGAGACTGTCTCCATGGCTGGAATGTAATACTCTTTTAATTTCAATAATCAAAGATTATTTGAGTTTTTTTTTGCATATTTGTCGCATTTGAGTTATATTTGTTGTTGTTGTATGTTAAAGGAGTGGATTAATTGCTTCAACAAATGTAACACAAGTATTGTGTTCACAAGTGGATTTCTAACAATAGTCTTATGGTAAAGTTTTAGTGATTTTGTTATCATAATGTGATAATATTTTTTCAAAGGTTTGCAAAACATGTTTGATATTGCAGGATGAAATGTTGGTTATGTGACTCCATAACCCTTCCATCACCATTGGTCAAGCCTTATGCATCTTCTATTTATTTTTATTTTTTTCCAGTTTGGTCCCATTTCTTAAAATCATACATAATTTTTTTGTTTTATGTTGTGTGTTGTTGTTTTTCATCTCATGCTCCAAATGGTTGAGGATCACTAAGGAATTAGTTGTTCCTGATCATTCTCCCTCTTTGTTGAGTCTATATATGAGATTATATACTTTTTAAATGTCTTTCACAAGTATAGTGTAGTGTTTGTAAAGACATTGAGAGATCACCCTCCCGGGTTTTGCAGAGCCCAAAGCATAGAAGGGTTTAATAAATCCTTGCCAGTTGGTCCAAGTCCTGGAGATTTCTAATAATTGGAGCTAGCTTCTCCATAATAAATTGAGAGATCAACTTGATTTTTTATTTTGTAGTGTAAACCCTTTTAGGAACCAACATACTCCATCCTCGTGGTAGTATCTATGGTGAGATGTGAATGCCTTCTTGATCTGGCTTGTGTTGATCTCTGTAAGCTTCCTTTTTTCTCCTTATCTCTCCTAGATCTCCTTATCACTCCCGAACCCCTTATCTCTCTCCATAGCTTCCTTACCACTATGTCCTCCCTTATTTGTAATGCCCCACTAGGGAACCCAGGAGAAATTAACCTATAACAAGAAATTAAGTTTACATAATATTTTTTAATAGTTTACAATCAAGATGAACAATTAAGCAGAAGCAATTACAATGAAACACAAAACATGATCATTAAAGTAAACTCAACAAGGATTACAATTCTCGAGGGTTCCTTGAGGTAGTAATTACTCATAAATTAATTAATACTAATTACAAATATTCTAAAGTACATAATGATTAACAAATGCATCATCTCATAAATAATTATACAATTACATTTGATACCATAAGGTATGTACAATGAAATGGAATCTGTTGCACAAGTCGCAAGGTATGTAATAATAATCAGATACAAGGTACAATATATTACCTGTTAGTAATACAAGTGATATATTGATATATGATATGAAAAATATTCTAAGAAAGATAAGAACATGTCTCCAATAATGTTGTGTAAGAAGTACAACTACTACACAATCATCAATAATTGTACAAGGATGTCAAGGTCTCCAATGGTAAAGAGGATCACTACCACCCATCCTCGTGACACCTAAATGGTCCACTCCCACCGTGCTAAGGAGATAACAACAGACCCCACTCAGTTTCAAATACAAACCAGTCATAAAGTAGGACTAAACAAGGGATCCTAAAAGCTCTCTATCTCAAAGTACGACTCAACTATACAGGTGAAAACCTATAAACCCAGAGGCAACCAACACATGTAGGAAAACTAAAATGTATCTGGAGAAGTATCATCACACGAGTCAACTCTAGAGTTATCCTGGCAGTCTCACTGGACCCCGTATCCCTAGTGGCTCTATGTGGTACCAGTAACCTCTTGTACAGACAATGATACTAACTATGTAAGACCTCAATCAAGCATCTCCTCCCACTCCCATCCTAGCCTATAAAAGCACTCAAGACATGGGCGAGGAATATAAACGTATTATTAATTCATTTTAAAACCCCATAATGTATTATGTTATCACTTATTAACTTACAATGAGTTACCCTGACAACCTCTTAGGGTCCCGACACTCATTGCAAGCAACTCCTCCCTAATACACTTAGATTACCTACCCTAGGCTCAAAGTCATAATCAATCTTATAAGTACCATAAAGGTATAAAGGTCATATTCTAGTTCCACCAAAAAGCCATCAGGAACACGCTTTGATCCTTGAATCAAAACCAAACAAACACTCTATCAAGAGTTCACCTACACATGAGATTAACACATACAATTGGGTAAAGACGGTTGAGTTGACACTAATCACAATGCATATCAAAACACGACAATGTAAGTACACCCTAAGCCTCTGGTAACATTTCCCTATAAGCCAACGTAGTTCCCCAATAACCAAAATAAGCAAGGCATGAAAAGTAATTATTAAATCAACTTACAAATCATAATTAACTCAACATTATTATAAGCAAACTCAACCAGATACAGATAGTCCTCTCAGTGAGTCTATCTGTCCATGAGATACATCCTCAACATATCCTCTAATACTTGATTGACCCACTTTGTCTGATCATTGGTCTTGAGATGATATGCCAAACTGAAATTCAACTGTGCTCCCAGATCGTGTTGCAATGAAGTCCAAAATATAGAAGTGAATACTGGATCCCTTTCTGATATAATCCTGCGGGGAATACCATGTAGTCTCCCAATGTCCTGCATAAAGATTTTAACCACTGAAGTTATTGTATAAGATGCTCTCATAGTAGAAAAGTGTGCCACCTTGGTCAATCGGTCAACATTGACCGTGATAGGATCGTGTCTGCGAGGAGTCATAGCCAAACCTATGATGAAATCCATCGAGATGATATCCCATTTCCATGATGGAACGAGATTAGGATGTAAAAGCCCTACTGGATGTTGGTCGTATGCCTTAACCCTCTGACACTCTAGACATCTTGCCAAAAAATTAGTAATGTCGCATTTCATACTGGTCCAATAATAAAGTTGTCTAAGATTTGCATGCATCTTCTCTGACACCTGGATGTGTCGAGTAAGGTGCACGATGAGACTCATATAGAGTCAATGTACGAAGATCATCTGATGGTGGTACATATTATTGTCATAATTTTTGTTTTTAATAAAATTATGTCAACTATATTAAAATTCAATACTTTTGATTAATTTTAATATGGTTCTTTTAAAAACTCTAAGTTTTTCCTAAGTAAATAATTTTGTTTATTTATTTAAAGTTTTTAGTCATTTTTATTTACTGTGTTTTGGTCTTTTAATTACTTTTGGCTTTTTTTTTGTGTTTAGTTTTTGATAATATATTTACAATATATTATTAAAAAAATTCTTCAAGAAGTTATAATATTAGATGTATTTTATTTAATGCAAATAATAGTAAAACTTACATCTTATCCTTATGTTGGGTCTTTAGCATTGACTATATGTTAAAGTTTTTACATAAAGTAAAGTTCATGCATTCAATTATGTAGATGAATTTGGAAGTTCCGATATTTTCCATAGGCAGACATGGGGCAACATAAATGCACCCCTATGTTGTATTTTTTTGGTGTAAGCGTAATGTATTTACATGACAAGAGGGTGCATTCTCGTGTCCCTGTAGATAGTGTCAATATCATACATAACAAATGATACATTGGATGTAAAAATTTTGATATATGTTTTGGACGTCTTTTTACTTGACATATGCAATAACATTTTAACAAAAGTTTTCAAAACCCCCGATGAAGTAAAAGCAACAAAATTCCAGTAAAGAACTCTAGTAAGAGCATCGAATTTCCCGTAAAGAACTCCAGTAAGAGCAATTAAATCTTGAAAATATTCATCTGACAAGTAGTCAACCTTCATGGATGGAGTATTTTGTTTGCTTTTGACTTAGTATTCTATAGAAATTATCATTTATAGAGCTCGCGTTTTGGCATTTCATGATCTATTTTTCATTACTCGTGCTTCTTTTTGGTCATTTTTGAGTTCATTCTTTAGGTATGCTCTTCCATTCTTTACATATATTGGTTGTTTTTATTAAAACATGACTATTTGCAAAATATCAGTCATTTTTCTCCATAAAGTGGGTCATTTTTGCATAAAAAGTGGTTTTCTTGGGGTCTCTAATGGTCATTTTTACCAGTATGTAGGTCATTTTTGCTCTTTGATGATTTTTACATGTTTTATGTTGCTTGTTTTTTCTATAGCCAGGGTTTTTTAACACCATTTTTAGCTGAGAATGATTGATGTTGCTGTCATTGGTTCATTTTAATAGAAATTTGGTTTGTTTCTATTAAAAATGATATTCTATTCTTGCAATAATCTAAAAAATTTGCAAACTTCCATGGCAAAAATGTTGCTGAATATTTCAATCCATATATGGTTGTATCCTTACCAAACAAATCTTTCCAATTATAGACCTTGCAATTCCCACATACTCTTCCAAATTTTGGAAATCAGTATTTTTTATTTGAGATAAGAAATGCAGTATGCAGCCATGGCCTTTCCTATGTGTTCAAAATCATAACTTTCCATTCATTTGCAACAATATTTTGACAAAACATGCATACATCTACCTTGAGAAAATAAAAAATTCCCATGTGCATTATGAGTTGCTATAGATGTGACCATAAGTACATTTTGTTGTAGGCATATTTGTACTTTCAGCAATCTGAAATTCCCTTTACTCCCATAAGATGAGAAACAAATGTGAAAAACTTGTAGACATTTGCCTTACACCAAGCAGTGATCATACCCATTATGAGAAAAATTATGAAGTAAAGTTGCAGGACAGTTGAAGAATGTGTCTTCATACATAGTTGTTCCCAAAATAACGATTGCAAAACTCTCCTTACATGTAGTCATTCATGAAATTCAATATGCAATACCCACATAAAGTTCCATTTGTAAGTCATCACTTTTTCTTGCAAAATTCGAAAGTTTTTAGGTCCTTTGCATTTGCAACTACATGTTGCTTTGCATGCGATGGAAGATGCAATCTTACCCAAAACCTCCGAGGTCATTCCTTCCTTGTTTTCAAAATCAAAAGTTTTCATACCCATTACATGTACTATTGCATGTAATTAAAAAATGTAATTGTCTCAAAAAGTTCCCTACTTTTCCATATCCAGATTGGAGGTTTTCATACCAGCTGCATATTCAGTTACATGTAATGAAACATCCAGTTGCACCCAAAACTTCCATTACTATCCTTTCCAAAATAGGAACTTTTTACACCAACTAAATGTTTAGTTGCATGTAGTAAAAAATGTAATCACATCGAAAACTTCCACTAGTACCATTTGCAAATCAGAGATTTTTACATCAACTACATATTTTGTTGCATGTAGTTGAATGTGCAATCACATAAATTTTTTTTCCTACAATACCCTTTTTGAAGAAGGCAATTCCAAGTGAAGTCAGAACTTTTTGACCCAACTGCACAATGAACTACATGTATACTACCCGTGCAACTTTATGTGCAGTCACATCTAAAACCTCCTGTTCCACTTAAGATTTTTTTTACTTTTCCCATGTGGTAGGAACTTTTTACCTCAATTGCATAAGTTGTTGCATGTTTGAACTACACTTGCACCTTCATCTGCAGTGCACTCTAAAACCTCTGAATTGCATCCATGTCTCACAAAAAGCAAATTTTTCACTTCAACCTTGTTTGAATCCCAGTTTGCACAACGATCTACCAAGTTTCAAAATCAAATGTTGTAGGTGTTTATCCAAAGTCAGAAGAAGCAACCATCAGGCATGGAGGAAAGATGAAATTCAAGTATCAAGACTGATTTCAAGCAGGTGACAGTGGATGAATAAGAGGGATCACAAACTTCTTTCCAGTCATGGGTGAAAATGAAGATCACCGATGCCAACAAGTGCATAAGTCAAAGTGTTATTTTATGCAGATGTTCCCACCCACTCACAGATTTGAAGATTCTTGGCAATCTGGTGACAAAAAAACCTATTTGATAAGAGGTTAATGTAATAGGGGTCGTGTCTTGTCAGACACTTAGTTTATTTTTCATCATGCATTCTATAATATAGTTTTGTCAGGTTACATGTAAATCATAAAATTGTAATT
The DNA here is from genome assembly GCA_018584345.1 of Thuja plicata. NCBI lineage: Eukaryota > Viridiplantae > Streptophyta > Pinopsida > Cupressales > Cupressaceae > Thuja > Thuja plicata. Next base: position 3,892,236 of record MU224522.1, on the reverse strand, counting down.
GCATATGTAGTCAAACATGCAAAGAAGAAATTTGCAATTACATAACTCATTACATGTAATCACATTATATAGGACTCTAATGTTGAATAATTGAATTGTAGGTAGTTAGTTTTTGAATAAGTCTTGATTAGTTGGGTTTCTCCCACTTTTCGCTCTCAACCCCTCACCTATAAATAAAGGAGGGTGCTCATTGTAATTTTGATCTTTATGCATAGCAAGAAAACTCTGGTGAGATTGTGCAAGTATGAACTTTGCTTTCGTTTGTGCAAGTCAACTTCAGAGTGAATAAAAATGCAGGTATTTTCAATATTTGAGTTGAGGAAGCTTGTGGAATTAATTGTATTGCTATAAGGAGAACCTTGAATCTGATTTTGCATAGACTATGCGCTATAACTGTCAATTTGAGTTACTTGTAGTGAATTCATAGTCTTTGAGCTGTGATTCATAGTTGTATTAGAGGTAGAAAATAAGTTCATGTACTTGAAGTATTTGTGCTTATCTATTGCAAATTTGTAGTTTAAAATTATTTTGAGATAGTGTATAAGTCTGTGAGCTTATATATATATATATATATATATATATATATATTGTCAACTAGTACGCTTAGCAATTAATCTTTCGGTTAATTTTGAGTTGATTGGTATTATTGCTTCAGCTAGTATTTAAGTTTCTGGTTAGGTTCTAGTTGAGTTAACAACAATAATAAGGGTGCCTCCCCTAATTTGAGAGGAGAGATTTATTCTCACATATTGTGCCTAAATAGTTCATTTTAGAAGTAGTGTACATACGATTACTTACAAAATATTTAGCCAACACATATATCTAACTTATGTGATGCAAAAGATCATCTGTCTCTAGAACATAACCTACAAATCTACCCTCTAAAGGTCTCCCTAATTCAATCTCTGCGCTCATTTCCTGATACCGAGTATCTGCAGGAAGTGCCTGGAGTATACGACTCCACAAATCTACACCAAGAGTCAATGTTGATATATCATGCCTCCTTTGACTCAAGGCGTCAGATACCACATTCTCCTTACCTTGAATACACTTGACTTCAAATTCATACTCACAAAGGAATTCCATCCATCATCTCTTCCTAACATTCAAATTAGGCTGGGTAAAGATATACTGTAGACTGTGGTGATCACTATGAAGATCAAACCAATGTACCAATAGAAAATGTCTCCATTGAACCAAAGCATGAACTACCGTTGCTAACTCAAGATCGTGTGTAGGATAGTTCAACTCATGATCCTTGAGTTTGCAAGATTATCAACAATCACACGTCCTTCTTGCATAAGGACTGCCCCTATACCTTCCTAAGAAGCATCAGTACATACCATAAATTCACCCAATGGATCAGGTACTGCTAGAATAGGTGCACTAGTCAAACACTTCTTGAGGTTTTGAAAGGCCTCTTCATACTTCTCTAACCAAAAGAACTTCTTCCCTTTCCTCTAAAGAGAAGTGATAGGATGAGCAACTCTAGAGAAGTTATGAACAAACAGTGGTAATATCCAACAAATCCCATGAAACTATGAACTTCTGACACATTAGTGGGTGCTGGCTAATCCACCATTGCCTGAATATTTGAGGATTCCACTAAGATACCCTCACCTAAAATCACACGACCTATGTACCGAACTTATGACTGAAAGAAGTCACATTTTTCCTCATTGGCATACAACTGATTATCCTGAAAGCACTGCAAAACTTGTCGCATATGTTCCTTGTTCTCTTTTGGGGATTAATATATATTAATATGTCATCCAAGAAGACGAGAACAAAGCGATCAAGATAAGAGTGGAATACTTTATTCATTAAGCACATGAATGCTAATAGGGTATTCATCAAGCCAAAAGGAACTATTTTGAATTCATAATGTCCATAGCGAGTGTGGAATGCAATCTTGTGAATATCTGCATCCTAGATAGACAACTGATGATATCCTGCCTTGAGATCTATCTTAGAGAACATCTTGGCTCCCTTGATCTGGTCAAATAAATCAACAATCCTTGGTAGAGGATACATGTTCTTAATCATTACCTTGTTCAAATGTCTATAGTCTATGCACAAGCTTAAAGATCCATCCTTCTTATTAACGAAGAGTATAGGTGCTCCCCTTAGGGAAACACCCAGTCGAATGCAACCCTTTGCCAAAAAATATTCTAACTGAAGTCGCAGTTCACTCAACCCCTAAGTGGTCATCCGGTAAGGAACTTTAGAAATAGGCTCTGCTCCTAGAATGAGGTCAATATAGAAATCTATGTCACGCTATGGTGGCATATTCGAGATATCACTTGGAAAGACGTCAATGAATTCCTAAAGAATAGGATGGTCAAGAGTCTTATCCTCTGTCTCAACTTCATCTAGCTCATTCATAGATACAACAAAAACCTGATATCCCTTTTGCAAGCTTCGCCTGAGTTACATGATAGAATATGAAGGGAAATAGGATGTTGAATACCCAAAATCTCCATGTCCTTGCCAACATCGTCCTTGCATATGATAATCTTTTGTCTACAGTCAATGTTGGCTCCATGAGACCTTATCCAATCCATCCCAATGACAACATAATATGATCCCAAAGGAATCACACAAAGATCCACCAAGGTGGTGAATTTACCCAAGTTCAACTAACACTTAAGCACTGGAGAATCTATTGGTACCCTTGCCCCAGAGGCTAACTCTACTTGCCAACTTATGTCTTGATTTATTGCCACAAACCCACATCACTCTACTACAAAAGGAGATATAAAAGAATATGTATCTCCTGAATCAAACAAGATAGAAAGAGAAATACCTCTAGTAGCACCTGAAGTTTCTATCATCGTGCCCTGGTGCTCTTCCTGGCAATGATCCACAACTGCAAATACCTTATGAGATCTACCTCCATCTCCTACTGTAGGCTCAGGACTAAACACAAGTGAAGAAAACACCACCTCTATCATAACCTCTCCCAGAGGAAGGTGCACTAGACAGATGATAGTTGCCTCTACTAGCTACTAAATGTGAGCTCTGTGTTGGCTGACTAGACTAGTTGTGCTTGTTGCACTGAAAGTTATGGAAGCTCTTCGATTGAGAACCACCGCTCTGAGCTAGAGGATATGTACCCTTCTACTTGTGTTTCTGATTTCCCTTGAACTAATAAAATAGTTTCTTGAAGTTCCCATCCCCTTGGGACTAATTACCTTTAAACCCCGAAGAAGAAGATCCCCTAGTCTGAACACCCATCTGACCACAATGACCAAAAGTTTGATTTGTCTCTACTAGAGTAGCTTTATTGATATCCTCCTTGAGGGTCTTAGGTTCGAAAACCTTGACTCCCCCAATGATGTGACCATTAAGTCCCCTAATGAAATGTTGAACCATCAGTGGAGACTTATCAGTAAACCCTGCAAATGGCTTCAACTCGAAGACTCAATGTTCATACTCCTGAACTGTCATGGATAACTGCCACAGATTATGGAATTCATCTGCACGCTGCTGGTGCCACTAGTTAGATAATAACCACTCACAAAAGTTATTGAGAAATAATTCCCAAGTGGTGGTGTCCATGCTAAGCCCTATCTTATCTTCCTCAATATTCCACCAGGTGGCTACAAAACCCTTGAGGTGCATGATAGCACACCTCGCTTTGACGTTGGTATCAAACTGTTGTATAGAAAAACAACAATCCAACACAATGAGCCATGTCTCCACCTTGAACCCAGTACCAAGACCATTGAACAAAGGTGGTCATGATCTAAGGAGATCTCTCATCTAATTGACCTTAGCCGCCCCCTAATCACTCGCAATGCCCTTCCTACTTAGGTTCTTGGATCTATGTCTAACCTCCTCAGTTTGATGATGCTCATCTCTCTAATCCCTATTTTCCTTGGGAAGGCGATCTAGAATAGCCCCCAACAATTATCTAGTTTGAGACTCTGTCTCAAACTCCTATTCTCCACTATGTTCTTCCCTGTTCTCCTCATGAACACTCTCAATTCTAGCACCCATAGACATGCTAGGAATTTTTCCCCTTCCGCACCCTCTACTACGGCCTCCAGTAGTAGATCCAGTCTTAGTAACCATCTTCCTATATCAACATCAAGGAGAAACATTAACCCAAAATAAGTCATAACATAAAGACATGGTATATGGCCATAAACCAATAGTTTGAAGTACAAGAGTGTTATATATCTAAGTTTGTTTTTAAGTTTTCAATGACTAAACAACTAGTGGGCATATGCGATTACTAGAGTTCCTAGGGTAGAGAAACCTTGGGCTCTGATACCAAATGTAACACCCCGCTAGGGAACCCAAGAGAGATTAACTTATAACAAGAAACTAAGTTTATAGAGTAATTTTTTTATATAGTTTACAACCAAGATGAACAATTAAGCGGAAGCAATTACAGTGAAACACAAAACATGATCATAAAAGTAAACTCAACAAGGATTACAATTCTCAAGGGTTCCTTGATGTAGGAATTACTCATAAATTAATTAATACTAATTACAAATATTCCAAAGTACATAATGATTAACAGGTGCATCATCTCATAAATGATTATTCAATTACATTTGATACCATAAGGTATATACAATGAAATGACATCTGTTGCACAAGTTGCAGGGTATGTAATAATAATCAAATACAAGGTACAATACATTATCTATTAGTAATACAACTGATATACTGAATACATGATATGATAAACAGTCTAAGAAAGATGAGAGCGTATCTCCAATAATGTCGCATAAGAAGTACAACTGCTACAAGATCACCAACAATGGAACAAGGATGTCAAGGTCTCCAATGGTAAAGAAGATCACTACCACCCATCCTCATGACACCTAAATGGTCCACTCCATGCTGAGGAGATAACTACAGACCACACTCAGTTTTCAAATACAAACTAGTCATACAGTAGGACTAAACAAGGGATCCTAAAAGCTCTCTATCTCAAAGTACGACTCAACTATACAGGTCAAAACCTATAAACCTAGAGGCAACCAAGGCACATAGGAAACCTAAAATGTATATGGGGAAGTATCATCACACGAGTCACCTCTAGAGTTACTCTGATAATCTCACTAGACCCTGACCCCCTAGTGACTCTATGCGGTACTAGTAACCTCTCATACATAAAAGGACACTAACTATGCAAGACCTCAATAAAGCATCTCATCCCACTCCCATCCTAGCGCCTATAAAAGCACTCAAGACATGGGCAAGGAATACATACATCTTATTAATTCATTTTAAAACCCCATAATGTAGCTCAAAGCGACACATGTTACAGTTCATCTAGAAGAATTCAAGAGCGATGGTGGCACGACTCATACAAGTTTTTGTTTCTACCAACATGCGGTTGAAGTTCTATTTCATTGCTCATCACATACGCCAAAACGTGAAGACTTTTTGGGAGGTAATTGAAAATATTGTTGTAACAGGAATCACAATTGGTCCCGTGGGCTTGTGACATGTGTCTCTTCTGGCCTGAAGCTTGTTTGCTCCCTTGTTTCTATAAAAGGGAATTCACGGCCAGAAGAGAGGGGTCCAATTTTTTTAGGTTCCAATTCTAGGTTCCAAATTCTAAAAGCTCTGCAAGGCAAGAAAAAACTCTGTAAAAATGTAGAGCTAGGGTAGAATATAATTGTTATTCATTTAATCTGAGATATCTTTGTGTTTCACAATGAGTTTCATGAGTATATTTTATTCTGAGACTGCCTCCATGGTAGAAATGTAATACTCAAGTTTAATTTCAATAATCATTGATTATCTGAGTTTTTTCATGCACATTTGTTGCATTTGAGTTATATTTGTTGTTGCTTTATTTTCAAGGAGTGGATTAATTGCTTCAACAAATGTAATAGGAGTATTGTGTTCACATATGGATTTCTAAGAATAGTAACGTGGTAAAGTTTTAGTAGTCTTGTTATCATAATGTGATAATGTTTTTTCAAATATTTGCAAAACATGTTTGATATTGCAGGATGAAATGTTGATTATGTGACTCGGTCAAACCTTATGCATCTTTTATTTTTTTTAAATTTTTTTTTCTAGTTTGGTCCCATTTCTTAAAATCATACAAAATCTTTCCGTTTTATGTTGTGTTTTGTTGTTTTTCATCTCATGCTCCAAATGGTTGAGGATCACTAAGGAATTAGTTGTTCCTGAGAATTCTCCCTCTCTATTGAGTCTGTATATGAGATTATTTGCTTTGTAGTGTAAACCCTTTTAGGAACCAACATACCCCATTCCCTTGGTAGTATTTATGCTGAGATGTAAACGCCTTCTTGATGTGGCTTATGTTGATCTCTGCAAGCCTCCTTTTTTCTCCTTATCTCTCCTAGATCTCCTTATGTCTCTCGAACCCCTTATCTCTCTCCATAGCCTTCTTACCACTCTTTCCTCCCTTATCTCTCTGCGCAATTACTCCTTGTGTTTCCTGAACTCCTTATCTCTCCCCATCGAGGGTATCCATGTTGTCCTTCCTCCTCGTGCCAACTATGTTTCTTCTTATATCTCAAACATCTAAGCTAGGCAGGTTGCATAAATAAAAGGACTTTAGGTGGATGTAAGGCATTTTATGCTCTTCAAAACAGGTGTCGTGAAGCAGAGGTTTAGGATTGGAAAACTATTCAAACCTTGTTTGGTCTTCTTGTGTTGTCAGTTGTTCTTTATGGATGTGAATTATGGGCCAGCAACACTTCAATATCACAATGGAAGCAAATCGAAGGAATCCAAAAGCGTTTGATCACAAGAAAATTTAAAATTAAAAGCACCGTCCCATATGATATCATGCTAAGTGAAATGGGGGCTGCCCCTATCGAGGCACTTGCTATGGTTCGCCTAATAAGCTATCTAAAGAGAATAGAAAAAATGGAAGGAGATAGATGGCCTAACGTCGTCTTTAATGATACATCGTGTAAACAAAAAAAAGACGTGGATGAAACAAAACATCAAGTGGATGAGGAAATGGAATATCCAATTCAATATGTACCCCACAAATAACAAAGAAATAAAGGTCTTCGTTATGGATAAATTTTACAAGAGAAATTGGGGAAATGAGATTGGAAGGAAGAAAATATATTATATCAATGAGTTCAACCCCGCATGTGATTAACTCCAAAAAGTGTACATGGTGCTAACATTTCTTGGAGGGATAAAATTATTATTGCCCAACTAAGAACCAACTCTCATCAACTCCGCCGTGAGACTGAGCGTTGGAAGAGGCCAAATGAGGCTTGGGAAGAGAGAATTTGCATGTTTTGTAACTCTGGGAAAGTGGAAACTGAACATCACTTTATTTTAGAATGTGAAGCCTACAAGAACAATAGGGATAAATTTGTGAATACTATATTGGATAGATCTTGGCATAACCTATTCAGCGAGGAGTACATTGAGAAGTTAGGTGGGCTCATCATCAACTTGCACAAGAAACGACCGAGTTACTGAAGTCATCCTAGGATGCCTTGTTGTCCCATAGGCTATGTTTAGCCTCGTGGACATAATTTTTTTTTATATTATCTTATCTTATCTCCCTTGTGTCGACCTTAACAAATACTTTATATCTCCCTCAACTGCATTAGCCGTCTACACTCGAACATCCACGCTAGACTATGGGTGAGCCAAATTCCAACTATGAGCCTGCAACATGGTCTCCATGCGGCTGATGTCTGTTGGTATGCCAACAATAAATATCCACAACACTGCCAATTCGAAGTGGCCATCACTATGTTGGCGAAGACCCATGAACGATACCTCCAATCGACAGCCTTGAGCGGGAAAACACTTTGACTAGCCATCTTGTAATTCAGGCCTTCTTCCTTCTAGTGAGCGATGGGAAATTGGTGCAGTTTGAACTTGTGACACCCTATCATCAGGTCCTGTGACTTAACCATCATGCTGCGGGGTGAACCCCTATAAATTTTAAATTTAAAAAAAATTAAGAATTCACTCTTTACATTTTTAATAGGTTTTTTTATTTTTTATTTTTAAGTTTGATTTTAATTGTAAGTTTAAAATGTAAGAGCTAAATTTTTAGCATTAACATTTTTAATATGATTTAGTTTTATTTTTAGTATTTTATTTCAAATAGTTTCAACTTTCTATAATTTTTTATTTTTAAAAAGTTTATATTTCAATTATTGAGTATTTTTTTAATATTTAGTTTATCTTTCAATTATTAAACGTCATATTAAAGCCTTATACAAATCTTCACTAGGTACATATCCTAATCCTCTCTCTCTCTCTCTCTCTCTCTCTCTCTCTCTCTCTCTCTCTCAAAACTTGACGCATTGCATCTCTTGTTACACATGACACTGCCAAAAATTAGATGTCATGGTCTCTTGTTAAATACTTGTCAGAAGAGTATCAACATCTTTCTGTTTGAAATTTTAAGATTTCATCTCTTTATTTAATTCTCTCTTCCTTTTCCTTTCCATCTCTACTTTTATCTACTCGTCTGTTTGTTTCGCAGATTTGACCAGGAATTGACATTTTTGAATTCCAAAATTGTTTAATTCAGTGTTTGTTTCCAAAATAAAAAATTGGAATAGGTTTACGTGAATTCTAATTTTGGGCCATTTTGAGCATTCCACAATTCCACCTCAGACCCTGGAATTGGAATTGAAAAGTGGAATTGGAATTGAGAGTATTATTTTGGGAAGGAAAATTCATTCCTATTTTGTGTCAATAATGTATATTATATTGCTATAAGGATGTATATATACATGTGTGTATATATACACCTATGTATATACACACATGTGTATATATACATGTGTGTATATATATACACATGAGTGTACACACACATATATAATATATACACATGAGTATACATACACACATGTGTGTATATACATATGTGTGTATATGTGTATAGATGTGTATATACATACATGTATGTTTGTATATATATGTGTGTGTGTGGATGTGTGTATATATACATACATGTGTATGTGTACATATATACATGTATATATATATATACATGTGTATATATATACACACATGTCTATATACACACATGTGTGTATGTATATACACATGTGTGTATGTGTATACACCCATGTGTGTGTATGTGTATATATACACACATGTATGTGTATATATATGTGTGTGTATATAAACACACATGTGTGTATGTGTGTATATATACACACGCGTGTGTGTGTATATGTGTATGTGTGCAAAAACAAAATTCCAATTCCAATTCCAGTTTTGTGGAACCAAACGCAAAATTTGCATCTGCTCAGTCATCTTCTAGGTGAACCAAACATGACAAGCCCATATCTAGAATTCATTTTCAGAATAGCATAATTCTAGAATTCAGTTGAATTCCAAAATTGGCTATTCCAGCATACACGAATTCCGCGAAACAAACGGGCTAAGCTATCTACACAATTGATAGAAACTGTAATGCGAAGAAATCACACCAATTTTTTTTATAGATAATATTAAAACAAAGGATCACCTAATCATTCACCTACATATGATAATACACGCTGGTATATATATATGTGATGAAATTATTTACAATGTCATCATTAATATTGGTAATGTAATAAAACTATTGTGCTTTGTTTCTATATAACCATGGATGGGTCATCCATAGTTATTATGAAATTAATTTAGAAGTTGCAAGAGGTTAATTCTATTATTAATTATATATATTTATTATTTATTTACAAGAAGCTAAATTGTCTTTTACATTTGGAGGGTGATAAATTATTTTAGAAACTTTCCATTTATATGTAACAACATACATGTAACAGGTATTAAGAAAAATAAAGTCTCTTATAAAGATTTTCCACTTCCATCTAGTTTAAAGAAAAGATTTCACTTCCACTTAATAGGAATAATATAAGAAGAAAGAAAAATATTTGTAATAAAGAATACCCTTTCCACTCCTTTGTTTAAGGAGGAGAAATAGGGAGAAAGAACAATAATTCCATCTCGTATTGTTAATAGGAAATGCAATTTATAAAATTTTCATTAGTTATATATATGCTCCTCCTAAAGTGGATAGTAGAATGTGTAATGTCTTAAAAAAAAAACAACATTTGCACAAAAGTAAAATCACAACTATTTTTTTTATTTTTTTATTTTATTTTATTTTTGGACATTACAAAAACTTACTCATTGCATCTCTTGTTAAACATGACATACTAAAAATGAATGTCAAATGCTTCTAAAAAGAGTATCAAGATCTTTGTGTTTGAGGTTTTCAAAGCCTAGGATACATGTATGACGTTCTTAACCATTGGCCAAGGAGTGCAAAATTAAACAACATTTATGGCGCCTTTGTTTGCAGCGTTAATACTTTTGAGTAAAAAGCTTCCTGGAGAAATCACCGAACTAGATTTTCCCACTACTGGTCCCTCTTCTCTGTGCTTGTTTCTAGATCATTTGCGAGTACCAAAACTTTTTCGAAATATTACCGTCCAGATCAGAGTAATGGGGGTTTGAAGTGATTTGTATCACCGTCCAGATCATTTGCCAGTAGGAAAACTTGGAGTAATGGTGGTTTGAAGTGATTTGCGAGTGTAAAAGATTGGAAGAATTGATGGTTTGGAGTGATAAGTTTCACCGTCTTAGCCTCCTGTCGTTAATGAATTGCTGAAAGAATTGCCTTTTCAGCTAGCCTTTCGCTACCTCTAGCAGTTACAGGTATGATCTCGGGCATGGAAACCTATGTGAATGATTCCTGCTTGCTTTCTGGGTTTTTTCCGAAATAAAAAATTATCTCTCTGCACTTGTTCTCACCAGAGGGTAGTGCTCGCACCAAGCGGGTTTATCACATAAAAGGTTTATTTTCCACCGGGAAGCGATAAATCCCAAACATATTAATGGGATACTACAACGTATCACGAAGTCTACCAGAATTTAGTGTCCTCACTAAGTGGGTTTGCTAAAAAAAAAATAAAATCGTTTTCCAATGGGAGGCAACCATGGAGTAGAGTAGTGGGACGACTAAAAAGTATCCCGAAACCCTGGGGTTGACATTTGAGTAGAAAAGTAATATGGGGAAAGTAATTGTTACTACCCGCCGCCAAGTATCTAGCCTCGCGAACAATTTCGGGGATATCAATTTCAGTAACTTTACCAAAGCTTTTTAAACTTCATGTTATTCAAATTCGTCCAGGGACAGCCTAAATTGATAACATAGGCTTAACCAGAGGTTTAGTTTACTCAAATTCAGGAAACCAATACTGAATGAAACTCTTTTGCATCTATGTTATAGTTTGCAAAATACTCTAATTTCAAAAAACAAAAGGTGTTTGTAGTATAGACTGATATTTGAGAAAATCACATAATTAAATATTCATGGCTGTAAAAACGAAAGAGTTCATTGACTTGCACCTTTTTAATTGAAGATCGTTCAATCTCTTAATTAATTGACAAAAACACACACACATAAGTAAAATTAACTAATTGACCAAAAAATTTAGCCTATAAAAAACCCTTACATCAACTAGACCTTGTTTACACTTGATACGAGCCCTTGGTTTCTAAAAAAGATTTGAATATAGAATATGTTAATGTGTCGCCTTTACAAATTTTGTTTATGTTGTAGTTGGATAAGCTGTCTCACGTATTCGTTTCTTTTCCTCCAAAAGATCTTTCCTTTTTAGGTTTTGAACTCTCAATGCTCATCTTCTCTCATGATAAGCTGCTGCAAATTATGCCCGTCAATGTATGTTTGTGATGAATATCTCTTCTGCTTCTAAGGAGGATTCTTTGGTGGTTTTATACAGGGAATTGTTTGCAAAATGGATGGTGAGTTGTTGACTGACCAGGAAACTGCTGTTTATGATCGTCAAATTCGTGTTTGGGGAGTAGATGCACAAAGAAGGTACTGCAGCCTTCCTGAACTATGGCAACTTGACACAAGTCTTGCAACAGAAAAATAGTCTTTTCATTAAAAACTTTGGTGTTTTCTTTCCAAATATTGCCCACTTTCCATTGTATTTCATATATTTATTTCTATTTGTTAGCGTGCTTGTAGAAATAGTTTTATAAGTTTCACATGTGTTAGCAAAATCTCTGAAAACAAGTGGGAAAGAACTGTATTATACATTCTAGTATTATAGATTGATCAGCTTAGAATTTTTCATAAAATTAGTTTTGTTCATTATAATGCAAAATTTAGAGCATGGTCATTTTTCTTGGAGATGGGTACAATGCTTTGGGCTTGATTCCTTTTCGAGTTAACATCTATTCATTTTGAATGGTAAAAGTCCTTCAGGCACTGAATTGTCTCAAGCATTAATTACCCATTCATAAAAAAACCAGTACTATTCTATTTATTCTTTTGTGAGCAATTCAAGTAATGGTTGTAATGAATTATTTTATAGTTCCATGGAGTCTTGGGATGGGGGCACTAGTCTCAAGGATGGAGGGCTAAGGGCCTAGATTTGGAGACGATGGTGCAAATATGTACAGTAGTTGAAAATTTAATATTTAAAAAAAAGTGTAATAAAACAGCAAATGAATTTTTGTAACATTAAATACATTGCATTGAACAATGAAAATACAAAATATGTAATTTCAACATAGCATATTCAAGATGATAATTAAATTCAACATTCAAATGCAATTGGCCAATGGCCTAATGACTCAAACATCCCCAAAGTCCTAACCATACTCTTTGTCACTTGAATTGTTGGACTCCTCAAGTTAAGCTTGTCCAAACCATTACCAACCAACCTTGTGTGTGCTATATCACCATCAACCTATGTTGGCTCTTCATGCTTTACATCCCACCGAGTTGTTGGACTCTCCTTACATGTAGGCATAGTCTAGTTAACAAGAAGCATGGTGCTATGTACAGCTACAAGATTCTTTGCTCTACTAGGGGTAACCTTGTTCCTCTTAAGAGAGTGGATGAAGTTATAAGTAGATTAGTTCCTCTAAGCAACATAAGAACTAGAAACCTAGGCTAATAAATGAATGGCTAGTGTGGTTGTTAAAGAATGAGGCCCCTGCATGGTCCACCATAGAATTGGGTCTTCTGCTGCCATAGTCTCTATCTATTTTCCTCTCTTTTGGATACTCACTAAGGGTAGGAAATTTTGTCTTTCTTTTACTAATGGTGATGGCATCTATCATTGTACATCTTTTGAATAGCCTTAATGAATCCTGACTTTGCCTCAACATCGGCCTTATGGGTAGGTAAATCTACCAAGCCTTTGCATATAACACTTTGGGTTCAATGCATAGGCAGCCACATGAAAGAGAATGTTCAAGTTCTTCCATTTAATGAAATGATTAGTTGAGTATGTGAATGAGAGAATTGCAACATGGGGCCTTTCTCGTGTTGCAACCTTCATTTGGCCAAGCATATTGCCAATGCATTAGCATCTCCATATTTGATGATTGTGAATACTAGATTAATGATAGAGAATACATTTTGCATTAGGCCAAAAACTGTTACTCTTTATGTAATATCCTACCCCTGTTTGCCACTAAGATTTTTGCTCTTCACCTCTGAGGTAATTCCGTTAAACCGTTTGTATGCATCCCTAGATAAGTAATAAACTGAAATGTTTAAAAAGATTCTGATTTGACCAGAGGTTTATCTTTCACTGTTTGTTGTTTGGTTTTAACTTTTGTTGCAACATATATATTTGTTCTTGAATACAAGTTCAGAAGTTAACCAAATGAACTAGCAATACCAAAACAAGAAGCAGCAGATATAAGAATGATAACATTGAAATATCCAAATCTGACCTTTATCTGATGAAATGAACCTTGCACAGGCCTGGTAATATTCAGAAATGTTTTCTAAACTGCTGCAGATAAGAACAGCAACTGACCCAATGATTAATGTGTTTCTCCATACATTTTGTATCCTTCGCAAAGCCAAAAGGAATCACAAACAATTCCTATGCAGGTCTGAAGCTTCACTCTTCAGAAGATAAACATTACACTACAGAGATATATCTTCCCTGTACTCAGAAAATCAGAACAACTCCCTCTTTATGTCTAAGCTGTGTGGCGCTGAATTCATACATGCAGCCAAGGAGCAGGGAAGACTTCAAACTAAATTCCAATCTGGACTACAACTCCCTGTACAAATCATTGATACATGGCATATCAGAAACCAACCAAGCCCAGAAAGCTGCGATACTCAGTCCCACTATTTGCCAAGAAATATTTATTTGTGGCACCAAATGAAGGCACGGCATAGAATGTTATTCACCATTTCTTAAACTCCAACGGCTCTTCTTGAATGGAAAGGTCTACGTTCCCAGCCAGTCATAATTGAATATATCTCACACCCAATTATAAGTTATAAATTCATGATATTTTTGCCATATTCACAGCCCTGATCATATGAAGTCTTTGAATCTCCTTTGGCAGGTGTGTGCGGCTTCCACATGCTTAATCAATGAAACTTTGGGTGAACCAAACTTTTAAAATACTTGGCCATAAGGTGCGCTTCGAATATAGTCTTCCTGGAAATAATATGAAGCTGACAATAATATTTGCAACCACAGCCAATTATAATAAATTAATTCCCCTGCGAAATATAGTCAAGAGATATATATTGACTGCCGTAACAATTAATTGGGCCCGTGATAATCAAGAGGACTTCACCTTTAAGTTGCATAATATCGATCAAATTAACTGATTAAAGACTTCAACTTAGGAATAGTTAAATCACATACTCCAAGGAAGATTATTGGCCAGAATGTATGAACGGATGGCATAAATACTCAGAAGTATAAAAATTCAGAACTCCATTGAACTTATGTATTCAGATATAGTATTCTTATTTTTTAAATAAGAATTGAAGAAGAATACTATATTTTTTGAAATAACTCAAAAACCTTACAGATTTGCCCAGCTGTGAATTCTGTTGTGAATCCACCAAAGAAATGAATTAGGTTTCCATCCAATCCACCAAGAAATCCTGAAGGTTTCTGTCCTTAAGTTTCAAAACTGAAAGCTAGAAGCTCCCAAAATTTCCAAGAGAAAATAATAAACCCAGCACATCAAAATGAGTCTTTCAATGTTCTTTAATAGCACATCCTATGACTCTTCGTTTTCCCTTTGCTTGTCTCTTGATATTCTTTTTTTTTGTCTCTTAATTATTCCCTCTTCAATTTGAAATTAGGGAAATCATAATGAAATGACTTCATTAATGTTTTCACTAAACTCACCATTAAAGTCATTTTAATACTTTAATCAATAATTAAATTAAGTTGTCGTTAAATTTGATATAACTTGACAACTTAAAACTTAATTATTTAATTGACTTCTAATGTTCCAAAAAGGGGACATTACAGTCCTCCCTTCTCGGAGATTGCTTGCCCTCAAGCAATCTGCACATGCATGCTGAAACCTAATGTTTGGATCTGAAAGATCCCTAACTGGTTTTCTATAATGAATGGCTGGTTGTTTGTTTATCTTTTTGCCTTTGACCCAGCGTATGAGGTATGAAGTCCAATTTTTTTGTTATTTTGCTGCATATGATTTATTTTGTGTTTTTCTTGTTTTCTGATTTTTTGATAATGAGAAAAACAAAATGCAAGAAATGATAAAGAAACTGATATATATTCTGAAAGAACTTATCTAAGAATAGACCACACCACAAACAATTTCTGAACTATGTTTTTTTTTTGATTTAAATAATAGTATCTACACTAGCTGTACCAGGCTGAATATCTCTGATGATTATGACAGCAGCAACTTAGATTCGAACTTCACTTGCCTCTATTGATTCTGATCAATAGGATACTCGATCTGCTGAATGATGATCTGCCACTACCAAACCCTAATGCCCAAACTGGAAGGTGCTGTAAATTCTTCTTGGTCTGTACGGCTGGCATCAAATTGCTTCTATTATTAGCCAAGTATCTGATATTATTGAGTCAAAATCACTTAATGCTTCATTTCTAGTTGAAGTATCTACTTGTTCAGTATTTGAGGATTACGCCAAACAGACATATCCAGATTCTTAGCTCTGTATTGTTCTTAATGTCTTCTCACATTAGGAGGAATCATATCAAGCATTTGCCAATTCTTGGACTGCTGATCTCTTTCCATCTCGCTAGTGAATTCTGAGTCTTCTGTTAACAGAGCCGCCACTCCCTAGAACAGGAGAGTAATATTTTTATCAGAAAAATTCTGATTTTGAACCAAGGATTGAATTTCCTGGCAGCACCTTATTACCGATTAACCTAGGCCTTCAAATTTAATTCTTCTTTTAAATTGATCTTCGACAATGGTGTCAATTTGTTGGTGATTTGAGTGTGGAGCCCAGTCTCACAAGTGCCAGGAGTTTCAAACTTTGGAAGAACTTCATGAAACCTATTTTCAGGTTGGGCAACTCAGGATCAATTATTGAGGTGTGTAATATCTCCTTCACTTCTGGCAATGCAAGACTAAGGGGGTTTCAAACTAAGATATTGGCCCGATTGATAACACAATAACGAAATTCTCAATAACTAAATTCTTGCCTTATTGCAAACAATACACAATGTATCCCAATACTGGTGTCACAATATACCAATGTGTTATTTTGACGAACAAGACCACACACCTTTGACAACAGAGAATTTATTAAGAATAGAGTTGAATGAAATGTATAAATTCACCTTTACTGCTAGTTTACCCCTTGCACCTGAAAGTTAGAAAAACTTCCTTACCATTACTGAAAGAAATAATTTTAGTGAATTTAATTATATAGGTGTTATGTGCTGAGAAGTGGAGTTTAATGTAGATCAACATCTATTCTAGTTGGGCAACAGTGTCATGAGTTAACCCAAAGCACATAAATGACTGAAATTTCAAAAGGGAATCTTACTCAAGATTCTAGCAAAGATTATACTTCCTGGAATACACAGGAAGATCATGTTCTACATATACATGAATAAAATAACTGAATTTCCCACATATTAGGAGAGTCTACTTGGTAATCCATTGAAAAGCTTATATATTTCCTCCATTACCATGAATAGACTCTATGCAAAATCTTTGCAAAGTTTTTATAGTCATCTGGTTGACAAACTAATCATGCATAAATTCAACGGAGACACTCAAACAAGGTTAATTCTACACTTAAAATTCTTTTTTTCCCATCTTTGGAATAAAAGTCCTAGTTGTAACAATGCTGTTTCTACTTTATGTTCTCCAATTGATATCCCATTGTAATGACCCGAACCAGGTATTTCCCAAATTTCCACAAATATATCTCATGCAGATTTAAACAAATAAGTGTATGCAATAAACCATTTATTCAACAGTAAATAACCAACAATATATTCCATTAAAAACCCCCAGCAAATATTATTGCATTTTGTTAAATTTAGATCAGATTTATGAAGCTTTTAAATTTTTCTTTTCACAATCCACTTTGTATATAATCTCTCAATATATATATGATATATGTTTAAATACAATATATATATATATATATATATATAT